>JAZHYW010017869.1:0-122916 GCA_037355805.1 Ixodes ricinus
TTGCTTTGCTCTGTCGCGAACTGTTTAAACAATTGTGAAGGACGGAAAGCGTTTCCAGTGATCTCAGATATATCTTTCAGATAACTGGCAACCATGATTTTAAGCGAATATGACCAAGTGGCGTTAGTCTGAAACGTAGCTTATTTAGTGGCACTATATAAAGAAAAACATGGCGTCTGAAATCTAGCTCAGTGCTGCGCTGTTCCGCCATGATCTTCCCTAGTGCCACTAAATAAGCTTCGCTTCAAGGTAACGACACTTGTCCATATTGTGGCTTAAAATTATGGATGCCAGTTATCTGAAAATTTATCTGAAATCACAGGAAACGCTTTTACGTCCTCTACAAATGTTTAAACGCTTCGCAACAGAGCAAAGATATTACATGAGCTTTCTAACACCGAATAAAATTCCGAGGAAGTCGCACCTTTGAATCATGACGATCGGCAGTTGCGACTGCTCTGTACAAGCACCATGATGGCGACGCCCACAGCAATATTGGGGAACAAAGGGCCGACCCTAAGCATAGCTCATTTAGTGGCAAAGTCCACACTTCTGCGCGGCAAGGTCCACACTTCTGCACGTCCAGAGGTGTGGACCTCGTCGAAAATGTCCACACTTCTGCGCGTCGAGTCAAAAGCAACAAGAAGCAACCGGTTCCCACCTGTAAACTCAACCAAGGAATTCTCTGTCCAAGCAGTGGCGCGGCTCTACTACTCATCCACAATCGCGCTCCCAGTGCACAGCAGCTGACAAGATTGGCAACGGGTATGGCAAGAAAGTGACACTTTCCGTCTGTCTGCCTTTCAGCAAAAAAGAACCACTCAAATAAACAAAGCCATGTTGCACTCGAGCTATCCTCGTAAATTTTGCAAGCCGAAGGCGCTCGCCGGCAAGGGGCAGGTTCTTAACCCCACCGTGCGTGCGACGTCGCTTGGGTGTATTTTTTGACGGCTTATAACTTTCTTTCTATGTATCTTACAATTATAAAGTAAATGTCAAAATAAAGAGCTGCTTTTCAACAATACTTTAATGTCTCGATATTACGGTTACTTTTAGTTGTTAGTTAATTATTCAGCTTTTAATAGACCACAGTCTCTAATATTGAAAAAATTATTTCTCGAGTTGTACCGTCCCATCGTCCACGATATTTTACGTGAGCGTTCGGTTGGATGTAATAAATTAAAAAAATAAGCAACCAACTGTACAGATAATGTATATTTTAAAATAAAAAATAAAGTTTAAAATGGTACTATTTTATGCCGCTATAAAAACTGAATCACGTCAGCTAATCAAAAAAACGAGACATTAAATTATGTAGCATCCTTCGATATTATATTTTACAGAACTTCCATATTGATATATTACACGTTAAGAATGTTATAAGACCTCAAACTTTTCCCATTCAGTTACGGCGAGTTGTAGTTTCTTAATATAAAATACAGATGGCGACACGTGTTCAAGAACAGCTTGATGTGCATTTTCCGTCGTGTGCCGCTTGGAACGCCACGTGAAAGACAGAAAAAGAGCCAGATGTCAGGGTGTCAGATGCCTGGATGCCCGCAGTGAGCAAGCCAGAGATATCAGAACAACAAGCGCGAGGCTGCGGGTGCACAACAGCTACCTTTGGCGCGTTCTACTGTGCGTCGGTATACATACCCGACGCGATCCAAATGGAATGGGCACCATGAAATGCATTCTGCCATTTCAGATTCCGCCACGTATGCGAAAACATTTTAATGTTTCTATCACTTGCAGAAATCATTTTCGCAATCAAACTATGCTTGTCGGAATGGTTTGACTATATTTTGTTTCAAAAACCGCCTCGGTGGCTCTTAAGTGGCAATACATATTAAAACAAAGCACAAAGCATTAAATCGTCTCAGTGTCTCTGAGCCAACGCGCTGGCCAATGAGTCCATATCTGTCGGGTTTAAATATCGGCCGAGGTGCCCGCAATCCGACGGAGGCCAATCTGAGATTTCGGTTGCACGTCAAATGATCTCCAGTTAGTCAAAATAAACCCGCTATTCTTTTTTTATTTTTATTGAGGCGTGTTAAGTGATTTTTGTTTGTTTGGCTTGTGATACTCTAAGATCTAAATATTTGATTTGCTTTACCTTAGTTTGGAGCGCAGCCAACGCTACGGGCTGATGAAGCCTCTGAAGCAGCGCCAAGAGCGCGAGGTTAAGCTGTTCGTTCTCTTTCTGTGCCTATGCGGTCGGACTGAACTAGAGGCACTAAATAAGCTACGGTTTATACACGTATTGGTGTTTAAAATGATGGTTGTCAGGTAACTGAAGCTTTCTCTGAAATCACAAGAAACGCTTTTCCGTCCTACACAAATGATTAAACAGTTCGCGACAAAGCAAAGCAATATACGTGAGCTTCCTGACACCGCACTTTTGAATCACGACGATCGGCAGTTGCATTTGATTTGTTACTAACCACCAAGATGGCGGCGCCCACAACAATATCTGGGGAAAAGTGCCGATACTCTAAGCGTAGCTCATTTAGCTCACAGGCTAAACCAAGCGCGGTGGGGGATCGTTGGCCGAGTGTGTGGTGGCACCGCAGATCAGAGCACGTGGAGAAATGCTCAAGCGCAAGCTCCGTTCAAAGCACGGAGCTCACGCTGCAGAACTTGTAGGGACTAAATCCCTTCGATGTGTTTGCGTTGGTCTTTCAAGTAACCTTAAATGTGCCAGTGCACGAGGCCCGTCTCTCGAGCGGCCCTTGGGGCAAATGGCGGCCCAGCACTATACATCGTTTGAGCTTCGGTCCAGACGCAGCCAATGATACGAGCGCGAGCATGTGGCCCTGAACGGTGCATGCACTGCACGAGCGCGCGTGCTTGGCAGGGACGCCGAAGCCCGCGGAGCTCGCGCTTGTATCATCGGCTGCGTCTGGACTGAACTGAAACGAAGTATAAAATGACTGGTCCTTGAAAGCGAATGGCGGCGGAGCACCCGCTCGTGGCACGTGTCTTGGGCGTTTCCACAACAATGGTTGGCGGTACTTGTAAAAAACGCCTTTATCAAGAGGCTTTAGCAGGGACCCTGGGATCAGTCGCCCATCTGCATCCTACCGTCGTGCGATCGTGTACCACATATACTGCGTAATGCACGTTAAAGATCCCGAGCTAACAGTTGTACTGCACTTTTTGTAATCGTCAACGGGTAACAATGTCGCCCTACGAAACTGCCGCTCTCTAAAAAACTAATGACTAATTTTGAATGCGCCGTTACATTGCATTTTTAGTGTGTGTTCGCGTGTTCGCATTTTTTTCTTTTTTTTTTTGTCTACATCTTTGATTATGCGGCTCTCACATGTGATGAAACAGACTATAGATGTCGAACTTCTGGGAAAATATTACATAACTAAGAAAATGGCACGTGAACGCAAAAGACAAAATCGCACATAATAAAAATAATTGAAATACTAGAATTGATTATAATTGTGTTTTCAAAGTTTTGAGCGCACGAAAAGCTATAAAAGCGAGCTCGATGCTTTGGAGGGTGCACTTGTTCACTGGAAGTGTAGTTCAGGGCAGTATGCTCGCACTTGTATGTTCCGCTTCGCTCGCACAAAAAAACCAAATACATTACTGGTAATGTACTTATACTTCGCGTCACCCCATGATGGACTAAAGGTAAAAGCTACGGGTCACCAGATCCCATCACAAGCCACTTAGAAATTGCGTGGTATTTCGCTTCGATGCACGTGTCGGTGCCTCTGTCTATAGATCACTAATGTGTATGGGTGGACAGTGGTTCGAATTGAACATCACTGAGTGACTCATCAATTTTACATCGGAAAGAAAGCCACGACACACAGACTCTTTGCAGTGTCGAAGCTATAGAAATAATGCAGCGCTTTTTGGTTCGGAGCATTATTCGTCCACCCCTATTCAATGTTAAGCATGTCAGTTTAGCGTGTAACGTGATTGGACCTGGCGGCCCGTGGCTTTGGCCTTTAGTCCATCGTAGGATGAGACAAAGTATAGTGAAACAAAGCTTACCTTCTGTATATGTGCAATGCCCTCAGTTTTCGCGTGATTACACGCTTGTTTATCATTATTGTTTTCGTTTCCCACTGCGATTCATTTCGTGCTCTTTTGTGTGTTACATGCATTAGATACCAAGGTAACCCAGGAAAATTCTATTTCGCGGATTGTAAAAAAACCTATGCAACTCGCCACGTGTGCCACAATCAATACAAAATATTCTAAGTTTCACATGTGACCACTTGCCTCAGTAAACATTGTTATTTGTCAAGAACAATTGCGATAATGAAATCACGTGGGAAAATCTCGTTTTAAGTACGCGACCGTTGGCAGGCAGTGAATACTCATAGTCGGCGCCGAGATGATTGACAGGTGAAGTGTTTCTATCAACCCAGAGTTAGAATGTTTCCTTCTTTTTGTTGTAAGCAAACAGGAGACAGCTTACGCCAAACCTGAGGGCAATAGAGTACTATGAGCATTCAAAAATAACGGCCTGAGCAGTATATATGTGTACAAGCTTTAGCTTTTGATGCACCCTTAACTTTCGATACGCTCAACGCTAGTGTAAAATGTTTCATTCTTCATCAGCGTACCATGTGCGTGCTTACACTATATTTTATACAACGTCAAACTGTATCCGTTTGCATCTTTTTTTTATTTATGCACACCACTACTTGCACACATAAATCACCAAATTGATTTATGTGGTACTGGTACAGGATGTCACAAAAAAAAATTACAGGGTTCTTTTTTTTACCGCAAAAATAAACTACGCATCACCTAACGCTCACTCTCCGCCCAAAGGTAGCGCTAGGTCACAACCATATGCTAAAGTTTCATCCCGAACGGACACCTTATTCAAAAGTTATAAGTGGTTTCCTGAAAATTTCAATAAGAAAATGGAGCCCATTTTTGCCCGTTTCCGGTTTCTGGTGGGTTTCATGTATTCGAAAACCCCGTCGGCCGCCATTTTTCCATTGAACTTTTCAGAAAATCACTTATAAATTTCGAATAAGGTATCGAATTGGGCTGAAACTTTGACATCTGTTTGTGACCTCTAGCGCTACCTTTGGGCCGAAAATGAGCGTTCGGCAATAACTAAATTATTCTTGCGGTAAAAAAAAAACTGTAATTTTTTTTTGTGACACTTTGTACCTTGTTTAAACTATGTGCAAAAGCTATCCACAGACCCAGAATCTTTGCCTGGTCATTCATTGCATTTATCACTGGATTCGTAATAAAACTAATTCTTATCATTTATTGCTGTGAGTTAATTGTTAACCTCGGCATTTTTTTATTATGACTCCCGCACCAGTCCTACTTTGGGTTTACCAAACTCAACATCAAAACCAGAGTGTCATTTTTTGTGTTTTCCAGTCTCGTGGTTTTGGACATAATAAACACCCAGCTACCTAAATGAGACACCAGACCGTCAGAAAAATAGTTCATTTGTTTTGATTTTTAAGGTAGTTAATTCCTCAAGCTAGAATTTCGGAAACCCAAGTCTATCACGTCATTACGTTTTCCATCCACAAAGAGCCAAACACATGCGCGACAAAAGGGCCGGCCCGTCATATTGCCACCCGCAGAGCCGAGAAACCAACGCTCGGTCACGGACTTGTAGAAGATTCGCGTTCATTCTTGCACCAGACGTAACTTTTGCCCTGCTTTCTTGTTCTCGAAAGTGCCAATAGACCGATCTCACCAGCTAGTTTGAGTACGCCACCACTGCCGACATGCATCGTGGGAGCTGTAGTCTTTCTGCACGCGCGACAACCCTGCTGGGGGTCTGCGCGAGCAGAGCACGAGGCGGCATGAGCTCTCTCGTGAACTGGCGTCTGCCTCCTACGAACTACAGTTATGGCGGCGTCACGCATGCGTGGAACGCTTGGTGAGATCGGTCTATTCATCCACGCCCCGAGCGCGCGACGCTCGAACCTTTCTGACGAACTTTCGAGATAGTGACGCACTGTAGATAAGCAGCTGCCCGCGACCTTGTCGAGGCACTCTCGCTCTCGCTTTCTGTTAAAGGGATTGTCCGGTCAAAACCGGAAGTACTTAAGTTCTTGCGCTCGTTACGTCGAGGGAGCCTTCATGTAGAGAAAGGTCATTTTTATTTTGATATATGATCTCCCGTTATTAATTAAACCTTTCATGAGCCTATGTACGAAACTGCACCCCGAATTTCGCCAGTGGCAATGGCTGACATCCGTAGGTGCTGCGTGACGTCACAAAACGCAAAGGTTTGTCGGATGGTCGGGATAACAAGCGTTGGTCGATGAATGTATTGTATTTTGTTTCGAATTATATAGTCTCCTAGGCTGTACCCTACTTAAATACGGTTCTTTAATGCAGTTCCCAAGCATGTGCAAAAAAAGTCACGCCTTTTAGCAGGAAATTACTCGCAGACAGCCATAAGCTTCGAGCAAACGTATGCCGTTTCGCGCAAACACAACTGCGACGGCCACCGACCGAACTAGGGGCGCTTGCAAAGCAAAGGATGCAGATTTCTCCTCTGAAGCGGCACCTAAGTACACGAAGCGGCATCTGGGTACACGTCAGCGGATCCACTGGATCGGTGATGAGGCTGCGGGTCGCTCCCTCAGAGGCGATGTCCGCGGGTCGAAAACAAACGGCGAATCGTTCAAATGCATGTCGTCACTTGACTTGGACGAGCTTGATGAATCGTAGTCACGCTCCATTTTCACACGCGGGTCAAACAGAATCGGGCTGAACGCATGCTAAATACAACCAGTGGCGTCGCGAGGGTCAGCGGCACCCGGGGCAATAGCCCGCCGCGACCCCCCCCCCCCCCTCTTGAGACGCCGCTGAATACAACTTCTGGTATCGTTTCCAGGTGGCCTTGCTGTTGGTTTGGGTTTCGCTGCATAATCAAATTGATTAATCCGATTTGGGCGAGGAGTGGATGGACGTAGTTTATTATCGTTGGCACAGCATCACACCTCAGCTTACGAGCCTTCTGTCCGCTTAGAGCTCAGCTCGTAGCTCTCTTTGTGAGATGATTGCTGCATAAGCGGGATCTCGATCTTGACGGGAACCTAGGCCCTATGCACGGCGACGATCCACTTCGCTCGTCACTGCACGTCTCGCGGAAAAGTGTGGAACGTCATGTCTTGGCTCGCATGTGCTGCCCGGTGGTTGTGGCACCCAACCGCGCAACAAAATCTCACCCAACTACGAAACAAGTCGAGCACAACAAGAAAAACGAAGCACGCTGAAGCAGACAAAAATGCTCGCTTTGTGTTTTGTGACGTCAGAGCTTCAATGTTGCCAACGAAAGCAGCGTTTACGCTAGAATGCGATTCGAGCAGCATAAATTCAATTACTCACGCAGAGGGGCATACAAAATTCAGATATTGCACGTACGATCCGTCTCGAGGCAATAACAATGATATTCAATTGGTTTCTCGAATACAAAATTTGACCGGACAATCCCTTTAAGGCTGAACTCCATGGAACGAATTATGTGACGAATAACTAGCGAACGCCGCCCGACGGCACGCCAGGCACGCCTGTTTTGCGCGCGACGTAGCAGCCACAGTGTTGATTCCACGCGCAGAGCAAAAGCCGCCGGCCAAACTTCGTCGGTTATTCGCAGCATATTCGTCCCATGGAGTTCAGCCCTACGCTGCCGAATCGCCGGTTGCTTTTCTGCTGCTTTGAAGCTCTTCTTTACTTATTCTGCTTGGCACAAGTTCGCCGACTAAACCTTTATTTTTCAGTTCACTGTTCGTCCTCTCGTCACCTTCATTCGTGACAATATGAATCTGATCACATTGAAATATGTGTAATTGGCTCCTTGAAATCTCCGATAACGGAGCACAGGCAATTTTACAATTTTCAACGCGTCGGTGGTTTTGTTGTGCGTGTGCCTCGCCGTTTGGCTCAGGACGATTTTCGGCTTTTGTTCGGCCCACATTTGCTGGAGACGTGAGCTCGGAGCGTAGGTAACTGGCCCCCTTGCACGAGAACTGGCGCAGCCGTTCGCGTTTCAAAGAAAGCTCGTGCAGAGAAAAAAGGGCAAGGAACCAGGGATGTCCAATTCAGGATATAGAAAAATACCCCACTGTATCGAAGCGCCACCACACTCGATTTCTCGCATTGATGTACAGGCCTGGAAGGCGATCCCAGCGCCATCTGTTGGTTCAGTCCACA
This sequence comes from Ixodes ricinus, assembly GCA_037355805.1. Classification (NCBI taxonomy): domain Eukaryota; kingdom Metazoa; phylum Arthropoda; class Arachnida; order Ixodida; family Ixodidae; genus Ixodes; species Ixodes ricinus. Next base: position 8,179 of record JAZHYW010017869.1, read on the forward strand.
CTTCTGCGCGTCGAGTCAAAAGCAACAAGAAGCAACCGGTTCCCACCTGTAAACTCAACCAAGGAATTCTCTGTCCAAGCAAGTGGCGCGGCTCTACTACTCATCCACAATCGCGCTCCCAGTGCACAGCAGCTGACAAGATTGGCAACGAGTATGGCAAGAAAGGACACTTTCCGTCTGTCTGCCTTTCAGCAAAAAAGAACCACTCAAATAAACAAAGCCATGTTGCACTCGAGCTATCCTCGTAAATTTTATAAGTTGAAGGCGCTGCCGGCAAGGGCAGACTAGAGTTCCTGTATAGCTACCTACGGTAGCAGAGTTGCGCATTCAGCCTCGGCGGGTGGCCGTAGCGCCGGCTTTCCCGCACGCCCTGGATGCTTTGCTCCTCACGTGACTAAACTTGGCGAATAGCGGCGCCGCGCGCGCCGCCGCGCATGGAAAACAGGAGAGGAGGAGAAGGAGGACGAAAGCAGGGGAACATACGCCGGGGCGCGAGAGACGTCGGCGGAGCGACCGTAAAGGTGGCTTTGTTGCACGGCGCCGGATGCTTTGCTCCTCACGTGATGGATTTCGGCGAATAGCGGCGTGGCGGCGCGGGGAAATCAAATGCGCAACTCTGCTCCCCCTTCGGGGGAGCATATAGAGGAACTCTAGGGCAGACTAAAGTCACTGGATCCTGGGAAAGTAGCGCCATTGCCTTCCCTACCTGCTAGCCGGACACTAACAGATACTAACATACAGACGACCCAAACCACGCAAGGCGATTGGCTAGTCGGTCTATGTTGCCATGGAAATCGCCATCTTGGTACATTTAAATCTTCGAAGCTTCCAGGGGGTCTTTCTAAACCAGCCGCACCAAGATCACCATGGAGCACCATCGTACTGGAAGCGTTCCTCGCCAATTTAAGAGTCTTTGGCACTTTGTATGCGATCAACTTATTAATCATGGCCATCTCCATGGATCTCTTACAAATATATTGTTCTTCTAGCGTATTTCAAGACAAACTTATTTTTCAGTGCCTCCAAGCACCGACACAACATCTGGTGGTGGTACGAAGGTGAACGCTTGTTTCGCCGGTGTGTGGATAGCAAAATCCCGGTATACAAAAAACGACTCAATAAAGCTACCCGTCACCAGCAAATCTAGATCGGCTCACCAAGAACGGGGGGTCAAAGAAAAATTGCTCATTTCACGGACCAAGATGGCGACCACACGGGGAGCTTGGCGTTACTTTCCCAGGATCCAGTGACTTTAGGGCAGACTAAATTCCTTTGATGAAATTCACGCTTACGAGTACCGCCAGCCATTGTTGTGGAAACGCGCAAGACACGTGCGAGGAGCGGGTGCTCCGCTGCCATTCGCTTCGGGTCGCTCATTTTAGTACTGCGCCGACAACTGCTTCCAAGGGCCGCTCGAGACGCGGGCCTCGTGCACTGGCGCATTTGACGCCACATGCAAGACAAACGCAAACACATCGAAGGGCTTTAGTCCAGACAGATAAAGAGGGATCAGCGGCCATGTGCAATAAAGAAAAAAAGGATCGGTGGCCGAGTGGGCAAGAGCACACCAGCTCGGAGCACGTGGAGCGGAAGCTCGCGCTGTATAACCCAGGGCACGGCCGGACTGGAAGCGCGCGCACTCTTTCTCTTCTTACGGCCTTTGCAATTGCCCGGGAGTCAATGGCATTTTTTTCCATATGTAGTTGACTTGCTTGCCGCCAGGGGCGCAACCACCTCACCCCACTTCACCCCACTCGGAGAATCCCTTCGCGCTGCTTTGCACTGGTGTTCGAGCTGCGTATGTTGTTGTTTTGGCAACGGTTTATTGAACTTCGCTCCGATTTAAGTCACTCTACCGACAGGCAGTGTCGTCAGCAAACTGCGTTCCCCTGTGACATGGGCGGGACCTCTGCACTCGAGGAAGCACTTTAGGCTGTAATATGCACTGTGCGAAAATTGTAAGGACTACTACACCCTCGTCTAAAGCAGCTGACCGACTTCATGTGTGGCCTATGAAATGATGATGCAGACCACGGCAATGGATAGATTGGGCCTGCTTACATTTCACGAGAGTGTACGAATTATATATCATATAAAGTTCTTCCACGCAGAAGGGGTCCGTCTCCTCCTGTTCTTGAGTTGCAACAGAAGTCCTGGAGGTACAGACGAGTATAGTTTTTCCGCAATTGCGTTCACTGTCTCTACTTACTACATTTTACTCTCGAATCTCTTGGAGATGTACGTCAAATATTCACCGTTTTGGGCTCATCAGCTAGAAGCGCATTAGATTGTGGCTGAGGGTCTAAACGTAAAGATCAGGTGTCAAAGGCTATAAAAATCTCGGCCACAAGTTGCGAAAGCGCTGGGATACTCTGTCAGACGCGCTCTGTGCAAACGGCAAAGGGTAGCCCAGGGGTTAGAGTTCCTCTATATGCTCCCCCGAAGGGGAGCAGAGTTGCGCATTTGATTTCCCGCGCCGCCTCGCCGCTATTCGCCGAGATCCATCACGTGAGGAGCAAAGCAACCGGTGCCGTGCAAGAAAGCCATCTTTACGGTCGCTCCGCCGACGTCGCTCGCGCCCCGGCGTATGTTCCCCTGCTTTCGCCCTCCTTCTCCTCCTCTCCTGTTATCCATGCGCGGCGCGCGCGCGGCGCCGCTATTCGCCAAATTTAGTCACGTGAGGAGCAAAGCATCCAGGGCGTGCGGGAAAGCCGGCGCTACGGCCACCCGCCGAGGCTGAATGCGCAACTCTGCTACCGTAGGTAGCTATACAGGAACTCTACCAGGGGTTAAAGCCCCTTGATAAAGGCCTTCTTACAAGTACCGCCAACCATTGTTGCGGAAACGTGCAAGACACGTGCCACGAGCGGATGCTCCGCCGCCATTCGCTTCCAAGGTCCGCTCATTTCAGTGCTGCGCCGCCATTTGCTTCCAAGTGCCGCTCGAGACACGGGCCTGGTGCACTGGCCCATTTGACGCTACTTGCGAGACAAACGCAAGCACATCGAGGGGCTTTACCAGGGGTGAGGTGACAGCGCCCCCCCCCCCCCCCCCCGCGAATTGCGGCGGGAGGTGGCGATTGCCCCAATTGCAAAGGCCGTAAAAAGAGAAAGAGAGCGCGCGCTTCCAGTCCGGCCGTGCCCAGGGATCCTGGGTTCAATCCCCAGCCCTGCCCGTGTATCCTCACCCCTGCTCGTGTATCAATCCCCACCCCTGCTCGTGTATCACTATTGCGTGATGCACGTCAAAGACCCCGGCCTACCGTTTGTATTGCACTGGCTAAATTGCTCACCTACAGCTGGGAGATAAGTCGCCCCTTGAGGCTGACTATGCTCTAGGCTGTATAAAAATACACACACCCCAACTTGTTTCCAGACAGGTAAGATAGCACCGGTTAATTCTACCGTGACATAGTAAGGTCACTGTTGAAAGAGGTGTTCATAACGGACAATAGCATAGTGAACTACCGAGGTTACCTATGAAGACACGAAAGTTATTTAGAGGTTCATTTGATTTTGCCTAGAAATGAAAAAAGTGAAGAGAAACAAAAAAAGGAACATACGCCTCACCTTAGGTAGAAACCTATTTTCTACCTATTTATGGCCCGTTTGGTTTTCTCCGCAAAACAGGAAGTGTTAAATTTACAAAAACAAAATTGTTTCGAGCGCGAAAACGCTAACGTCAAATTTCAGTTTGCATCTCAGAGAAAGCACCTGTATGTTGGTTAAGAAAGTATATTGTAATTGTTCGAAATAATAGAAATCATGCTTCTTTTTTATTTTTTTATATCCACTAGCCACCAAACAGAGTCTACAGAGAATGAAAATATCTGAAATAATGTTTCATAAGATAAAAGTTGTTGGGAATAAGTATTTTAGCCTTTGCAACTCATTCAACTATTTTGTTTTTATTTCAAAATACACATTAGAAGGGTGCCTTCATGTGCGCTTTGCTTAGGATGGAGACATCTGGCCATTTTGTCCCTCACGTTTATGGTTCTTTTTGTTCAGAAGCGCGTGAACGCGCGCTCCGGCCACTCTCCACTCCGGCCAGCTCACACGTCCATGGCAGACTCTTGGCCGACGCCAGGGACGAACGCTGACGCTGGACGGAGCGAGCTCCGGCCAGCGCCAGCTCACACGTCCATGGCAGACTCTCGGCCGACGCCAGGGACGAACGCTGACGCTGGACGGAGCGAGCTCCGGCCAGCGCCAGCTCACACGTCCATGGCAGACTCTTGGCCGACGCCAGGGACGAACGCTGACGCTGGACGGAGCGAGCTCCGGCCAGCGCCAGCTCACACGTCCATGGCAGACTCTGGCCGACGCCAGGGACGAACGCTGACGCTGGACGGAGCGAGCTCCGGCCAGCGCCAGCTCACACGTCCATGGCAGACTCTTGGCCGACGCCAGGGACGAACGCTGACGCTGGACGGAGCGAGCTCCGGCCAGCGCCAGCTCACACGTCCATGGCAGACTCTTGGCCGACGCCAGGGACGAACGCTGACGCTGGACGGAGCGAGCTCCGGCCAGCGCCAGCTCACACGTCCATGGCAGACTCTTGGCCGACGCCAGGGACGAACGCTGACGCTGGACGGAGCGAGCTCCGGCCAGCGCCAGCTCACGCGTCCATGGCAGACTCTTGGCCGACGCCAGGGACGAACGCTGACGCTGGACGGAGCGAGCTCCGGCCAGCGCCAGCTCACACGTCCATGGCAGACTCTTGGCCGACGCCAGGGACGAACGCTGACGCTGGACGGAGCGAGCTCCGGCCAGCGCCAGCTCACACGTCCATGGCAGACTCTTGGCCGACGCCAGGGACGAACGCTGACGCTGGACGGAGCGAGCTCCGGCCAGCGCCAGCTCACACGTCCATGGCAGACTCTTGGCCGACGCCAGGGACGAACGCTGACGCTGGACGGAGCGAGCTCCGGCCAGCGCCAGCTCACGCGTCCATGGCAGACTCTTGGCCGACGCCAGGGACGAACGCTGACGCTGGACGGAGCGAGCTCCGGCCAGCGCCAGCTCACACGTCCATGGCAGACTCTTGGCCGACGCCAGGGACGAACGCTGACGCTGGACGGAGCGAGCTCCGGCCAGCGCCAGCTCACACGTCCATGGCAGACTCTTGGCCGACGCCAGGGACGAACGCTGACGCTGGACGGAGCGAGCTCCGGCCAGCGCCAGCTCACGCGTCCATGGCAGACTCTTGGCCGACGCCAGGGACGAACGCTGACGCTGGACGGAGCGAGCTCCGGCCAGCGCCAGCTCACACGTCCATGGCAGACTCTTGGCCGACGCCAGGGACGAACGCTGACGCTGGACGGAGCGAGCTCCGGCCAGCGCCAGCTCACACGTCCATGGCAGACTCTTGGCCGACGCCAGGGACGAACGCTGACGCTGGACGGAGCGAGGCTCCGGCCAGCGCCAGCTCCACGCGTCCATGGCAGACTCTTGGCCGACGCCAGGGACGAACGCTGACGCTGGACGGAGCGAGCTCCGGCCAGCGCCAGCTCACACGTCCATGGCAGACTCTTGGCCGACGCCAGGGACGAACGCTGACGCTGGACGGAGCGAGCTCCGGCCAGCGCCAGCTCACACGTCCATGGCAGACTCTTGGCCGACGCCAGGGACGAACGCTGACGCTGGACGGAGCGAGCTCCGGCCAGCGCCAGCTCACACGTCCATGGCAGACTCCTGGCCGACGCCAGGGACGAACGCTGACGCTGGACGGAGCGAGCTCCGGCCAGCGCCAGCTCACACGTCCATGGCAGACTCTTGGCCGACGCCAGGGACGAACGCTGACGCTGGACGGAGCGAGCTCCGGCCAGCGCCAGCTCACACGTCCATGGCAGACTCTTGGCCGACGCCAGGGACGAACGCTGACGCTGGCCGGAGCGAGCTCCGGCCAGCGCCAGCTCCCGCGTCCATGGCAGACTCTTGGCCGACGCCAGGGACGAACGCTGACGCTGGACGGAGCGAGCTCCGGCCAGCGCCAGCTCCACGTCCATGGCAGACTCTTGGCCGACGCCAGGGACGAACGCTGACGCTGGACGGAGCGAGCTCCGGCCAGCGCCAGCTCACACGTCCATGGCAGACTCTTGGCCGACGCCAGGGACGAACGCTGACGCTGGACGGAGCGAGCTCCGGCCAGCGCCAGCTCCCGCGTCCATGGCAGACTCTTGGCCGACGCCAGGGACGAACGCTGACGCTGGACGGAGCGAGCTCCGGCCAGCGCCAGCTCCCGCGTCCATGGCAGACTCTTGGCCGACGCCAGGGACGAACGCTGACGCTGGACGGAGCGAGCTCCGGCCAGCGCCAGCTCACACGTCCATGGCAGACTCTTGGCCGACGCCAGGGACGAACGCTGACGCTGGACGGAGCGAGCTCCGGCCAGCGCCAGCTCACGCGTCCATGGCAGACTCTTGGCCGACGCCAGGGACGAACGCTGACGCTGGACGGAGCGAGCTCCGGCCAGCGCCAGCTCACACGTCCATGGCAGACTCTCGGCCGACGCCAGGGACGAACGCTGACGCTGGACGGAGCGAGCTCCGGCCAGCGCCAGCTCACACGTCCATGGCAGACTCTTGGCCGACGCCAGGGACGAACGCTGACGCTGGACGGAGCGAGCTCCGGCCAGCGCCAGCTTCACGCGTCCATGGCAGACTCTTGGCCGACGCCAGGGACGAACGCTGACGCTGGACGGAGCGAGCTCCGGCCAGCGCCAGCTCCACGTCCATGGCAGACTCTTGGCCGACGCCAGGGACGAACGCTGACGCTGGACGGAGCGAGCTCCGGCCAGCGCCAGCTCACACGTCCATGGCAGACTCTCGGCCGACGCCAGGGACGAACGCTGACGCTGGACGGAGCGAGCTCCGGCCAGCGCCAGCTCACACGTCCATGGCAGACTCTTGGCCGACGCCAGGGACGAACGCTGACGCTGGACGGAGCGAGCTCCGGCCAGCGCCAGCTCACAGCGTCCATGGCAGACTCTCGGCCGACGCCAGGGACGAACGCTGACGCTGGACGGAGCGAGCTCCGGCCAGCGCCAGCTCACAGCGTCCATGGCAGACTCTCGGCCGACGCCAGGGACGAACGCTGACGCTGGACGGAGCGAGCTCCGGCCAGCGCCAGCTCACACGTCCCATGGCAGACTCTCGGCCGACGCCAGGGACGAACGCTGACGCTGGCCGGAGCGAGCTCCGGCCAGCGCCAGCTCACACGTCCATGGCAGACTCTCGGCCGACGCCAGGGACGAACGCTGACGCTGGACGGAGCGAGCTCCGGCCAGCGCCAGCTCACACGTCCATGGCAGACTCTTGGCCGACGCCAGGGACGAACGCTGACGCTGGCACGGAGCGAGCTCCGGCCAGCGCCAGCTCTCAGCGTCCATGGCAGACTCTCGGCCGACGCCAGGGACGAACGCTGACGCTGGCCGGAGCGAGCTCCGGCCAGCGCCAGCTCTCAGCGTCCATGGCAGACTCTCGGCTCGACGCCAGGGACGAACGCTGACGCTGGCACGGAGCGAGCTCCGGCCAGCGCCAGCTCTCACGTCCATGGCAGACTCTCGGCCGACGCCAGGGACGAACGCTGACGCTGGCCGGAGCGAGCTCCGGCCAGCGCCAGCTTCACGCGTCCATGGCAGACTCTCGGCCTGACGCCAGGGACGAACGCTGACGCTGGACGGAGCGAGCTCCGGCCAGCGCCAGCTCTCAGCGTCCCTGGCCGACTCTCGGCTCGACGCCAGGGACGAACGCTGACGCTGGCCGGAGCGAGCTCCGGCCAGCGCCAGCTCTCACGGTCCCTGGCCGACTCTCGGCCTGACGCCAGGGACGAACGCTGACGCTGGCCGGAGCGAGCTCCGGCCAGCGCCAGCTCTCAGCGTCCCTGGCCGACGCTCGGCCTGACGCCAGGGACGAACGGCTGACGCTGGCCGGAGCGAGCTCCGGCCAGCGCCACCTTCAGCGCCCCTGGCCACGCTCGCCTGACGCCAGGGGACGAACGCTGAGCGCTGGCCGGAGCGAGCTCCGGCCAGCGCCAGCCTCTCAGCGTCCCTGGCCACGCTCGCTTGACGCCAGGGGACGAACGCTGAGCGCTGGCCGGAGCGAGCTCCGGCCAGCGCCAGCTCTCAGCGTCCCTGGCCACGCTCGGCTTGATGCCAGGGGACGAACGCTGACGCTGGCCGGAGCGAGCTCCGGCCAGCGCTCAGCTCTCAGCGCCCCTGGCCACGCTCGCCTGACGCCAGGGGACGAACGCTGAGCGCTGGCCGGAGCGAGCTCCGGCCAGCGCTCACCTCTCAGGCCCCTGGCCACGCTCGCTTGATGCCAGGGGACGAGCGCTGAGGCAGGCCGGAGCGAGCTCCGGCCTGCGCTCAGCCTCTCAGGCCCCTGGCCACGCTCGCTTGATGCCAGGGGACGAGCGCGTGAGGCAGGCCGGAGCGAGCTCCGGCCTCCGCTCACCTTTCAGGCCCCTGGCCACGCTCGCTTGATGCCAGGGGACGAGCGGTGACGCAGGCCGGAGCGAGCTCCGGCCACCGCTCAGCTCTCAGCGCCCCTGGCCACGCTCGCTTGATGCCAGGGGACGAGCGCTGAGGCTGGCCGGAGCGAGCTCCGGCCAGCGCTCACCTCTCAGGCCCCTGGCCACGCTCGCTTGATGCCAGGGGACGAGCGGTGAGGCAGGCCGGAGCGAGCTCCGGCCTGCCCTCACCTTTCAGGCCCCTGGCCACGCTCGCTTGATGCCAGGGGACGAGCGGTGAGGCAGGCCGGAGCGAGCTCCGGCCTCCGCTCACCTCTCAGCGCCCCTGGCCACGCTCGCTTGATGCCAGGGGACGAGCGCTGAGGCTGGCCGGAGCGAGCTCCGGCCAGCCCTCACCTCTCAGCGCCCCTGGCCACGCTCGCTTGACGCCAGGGGACGAACGGTGAGGCAGGCCGGAGCGAGCTCCGGCCAGCGCTCAGCTTTCAGCGCCCCTGGCCACGCTCGCTTGATGCCAGGGGACGAGCGCTGACGCTGGCCGGAGCGAGCTCCGGCCTGCCCTCAGCTCTCAGGCCCCTGGCCACGCTCGCTTGATGCCAGGGACGAGCGCTGACGCAGGCCGGAGCGAGCTCCGGCCAGCGCTCACCTCTCAGCGCCCCTGGCCACGCTCGCTTGATGCCAGGGGACGAACGCTGACGCAGGCCGGAGCGAGCTCCGGCCAGCGCTCAGCCTCTCAGCGCCCCTGGCCACGCTCGCTTGATGCCAGGGGACGAGCGGTGAGGCTGGCCGGAGCGAGCTCCGGCCTGCGCTCACCTCTCAGGCCCCTGGCCACGCTCGCTTGATGCCAGGGGACGAGCGGTGACGCAGGCCGGAGCGAGCTCCGGCCAGCGCTCAGCTCTCAGGCCCCTGGCCACGCTCGCTTGATGCCAGGGGACGAGCGGTGAGGCAGGCCGGAGCGAGCTCCGGCCTGCCCTCACCTCTCAGCGCCCCTGGCCACGCTCGCTTGATGCCAGGGGACGAGCGGTGAGGCAGGCCGGAGCGAGCTCCGGCCTCCCTCACCTCTCAGCGCCCCTGGCCACGCTCGCTTGATGCCAGGGGACGAGCGGTGAGGCAGGCCGGAGCGAGCTCCGGCCTGCCCTCACCTTTCAGGCCCCTGGCCACGCTTGCCTGATGCCAGGGGACGAGCGGTGAGGCAGGCCGGAGCGAGCTCCGGCCAGCCCCAGCTTCAGCGTCCCTGGCCACGCTCGCTTGATGCCAGGGGACGAGCGGTGAGGCAGGCCGGAGCGAGCTCCGGCCACCGCTCACCTTTCAGCGCCCCTGGCCACGCTCGCTTGATGCCAGGGGACGAGCGCTGAGGCAGGCCGGAGCGAGCTCCGGCCTCCGCTCACCTCTCAGGCCCCTGGCCACGCTCGCTTGATGCCAGGGGACGAGCGGTGAGCGCTGGCCGGAGCGAGCTCCGGCCAGCCCTCACCTCTCAGCGTCCCTGGCCACGCTCGCTTGATGCCAGGGACGAGCGGTGACGCTGGCCGGAGCGAGCTCCGGCCAGCGCTCACCTTTCAGCGTCCCTGGCCACGCTCGCTTGATGCCAGGGGACGAGCGGTGAGGCAGGCCGGAGCGAGCTCCGGCCTGCGCCTCACCTCTCAGGCGTCCCTGGCCACGCTCGCTTGATGCCAGGGGACGAGCGGTGAGCGCTGGCCGGAGCGAGCTCCGGCCTGCGCTCACCTTCCGCGCCCCTGGCCACGCTCGCTTGATGCCAGGGGACGAGCGCTGACGCAGGCCGGAGCGAGCTCCGGCCAGCGCTCACCTCTCAGCGCCCCTGGCCACGCTCGGCTTGATGCCAGGGGACGAGCGGTGAGGCAGGCCGGAGCGAGCTCCGGCCTGCCCTCACCTCTCAGCGTCCCTGGCCACGCTCGCTTGATGCCAGGGGACGAGCGCTGACGCTGGCCGGAGCGAGCTCCGGCCTGCGCTCACCTTTCAGCGCCCCTGGCCACGCTCGCTTGATGCCAGGGGACGAGCGGTGACGCTGGCCGGAGCGAGCTCCGGCCTGCGCTCACCTCTCAGGCCCCTGGCCACGCTCGCTTGATGCCAGGGGACGAGCGGTGAGGCAGGCCGGAGCGAGCTCCGGCCTGCGCTCACCTTTCAGGCCCCTGGCCACGCTCGCTTGATGCCAGGGGACGAGCGGTGACGCAGGCCGGAGCGAGCTCCGGCCTCCGCTCACCTTTCAGGCCCCTGGCCACGCTCGCTTGATGCCAGGGGACGAGCGGTGAGGCAGGGCCGGAGCGAGCTCCGGCCTCCCTCACCTTTCAGGCCCCTGGCCACGCTCGCTTGATGCCAGGGGACGAGCGGTGAGGCAGGCCGGAGCGAGCTCCGGCCTGCGCTCACCTCTCAGCGCCCCTGGCCACGCTCGCTTGATGCCAGGGGACGAGCGGTGAGGCAGGCCGGAGCGAGCTCCGGCCTGCCCTCACCTCTCAGGCCCCTGGCCACGCTCGCTTGATGCCAGGGGACGAGCGGTGAGGCAGGCCGGAGCGAGCTCCGGCCTGCGCTCACCTCTCAGCGCCCCTGGCCACGCTCGCTTGATGCCAGGGGACGAGCGGTGACGCAGGCCGGAGCGAGCTCCGGCCTGCCCTCACCTCTCAGGCCCCTGGCCACGCTCGCTTGATGCCAGGGGACGAGCGGTGAGGCAGGCCGGAGCGAGCTCCGGCCTGCCCTCACCTTTCAGGCCCCTGGCCACGCTCTGCTTGATGCCAGGGACGAGCGCTGAGCGCTGGCCGGAGCGAGCTCCGGCCTCCGCTCACCTTTCAGGCCCCTGGCCACGCTCGCTTGATGCCAGGGGACGAGCGGTGAGGCAGGCCGGAGCGAGCTCCGGCCTCCCTCACCTTTCAGGCCCCTGGCCACGCTCGCTTGATGCCAGGGGACGAGCGGTGAGGCAGGCCGGAGCGAGCTCCGGCCTCCCTCACCTTTCAGGCCCCCGGCCACGCTCGCTTGATGCCAGGGGACGAGCGGTGAGGCAGGCCGGAGCGAGCTCCGGCCTCCCTCACCTTTCAGGCCCCTGGCCACGCTCGCTTGATGCCAGGGGACGAGCGGTGAGGGCAGGCCGGAGCGAGCTCCGGCCTCCCTCACCTCTCAGGCCCCTGGCCACGCTCGCTTGATGCCAGGGGACGAGCGGTGAGGCAGGCCGGAGCGAGCTCCGGCCTCCCTCACCTCTCAGGCCCCTGGCCACGCTCGCTTGATGCCAGGGGACGAGCGGTGAGGCAGGCCGGAGCGAGCTCCGGCCTCCCTCACCTCTCAGGCCCCTGGCCACGCTCGCTTGATGCCAGGGGACGAGCGGTGAGGCAGGCCGGAGCGAGCTCCGGCCTCCCTCACCTCTCAGGCCCCTGGCCACGCTCGCTTGATGCCAGGGGACGAGCGGTGAGGCAGGCCGGAGCGAGCTCCGGCCTCCCTCACCTCTCAGGCCCCTGGCCACGCTCGCTTGATGCCAGGGGACGAGCGGTGAGGCAGGCCGGAGCGAGCTCCGGCCTCCCTCACCTCTCAGGCCCCTGGCCACGCTCGCTTGATGCCAGGGGACGAGCGGTGAGGCAGGCCGGAGCGAGCTCCGGCCTGCCCTCACCTCTCAGGCCCCTGGCCACGCTCGCTTGATGCCAGGGGACGAGCGGTGAGGCAGGCCGGAGCGAGCTCCGGCCTCCCTCACCTCTCAGGCCCCTGGCCACGCTCGCTTGATGCCAGGGGACGAGCGGTGAGGCAGGCCGGAGCGAGCTCCGGCCTCCCTCACCTCTCAGGCCCCTGGCCACGCTCGCTTGATGCCAGGGGACGAGCGGTGAGGCAGGCCGGAGCGAGCTCCGGCCTCCCTCACCTCTCAGGCCCCTGGCCACGCTCGCTTGATGCCAGGGGACGAGCGGTGAGGCAGGCCGGAGCGAGCTCCGGCCTCCCTCACCTCTCAGGCCCCTGGCCACGCTCGCTTGATGCCAGGGGACGAGCGGTGAGGCAGGCCGGAGCGAGCTCCGGCCTCCCTCACCTCTCAGCGCCCCTGGCCACGCTCGCTTGATGCCAGGGGACGAGCGGTGAGGCAGGCCGGAGCGAGCTCCGGCCTCCCTCACCTCTCAGGCCCCTGGCCACGCTCGCTTGATGCCAGGGGACGAGCGGTGAGGCAGGCCGGAGCGAGCTCCGGCCTCCCTCACCTTTCAGGCCCCTGGCCACGCTCGCTTGATGCCAGGGGACGAGCGGTGAGGCAGGCCGGAGCGAGCTCCGGCCTCCCTCACCTCTCAGGCCCCTGGCCACGCTCGCTTGATGCCAGGGGACGAGCGGTGAGGCAGGCCGGAGCGAGCTCCGGCCTCCCTCACCTCTCAGGCCCCTGGCCACGCTCGCTTGATGCCAGGGGACGAGCGGTGAGGCAGGCCGGAGCGAGCTCCGGCCTCCCTCACCTCTCAGGCCCCTGGCCACGCTCGCTTGATGCCAGGGGACGAGCGGTGAGGCAGGCCGGAGCGAGCTCCGGCCTCCCTCACCTTTCAGGCCCCTGGCCACGCTCGCTTGATGCCAGGGGACGAGCGGTGAGGCAGGCCGGAGCGAGCTCCGGCCTCCCTCACCTTTCAGGCCCCTGGCCACGCTCGCTTGATGCCAGGGGACGAGCGGTGAGGCAGGCCGGAGCGAGCTCCGGCCTCCCTCACCTCTCAGGCCCCTGGCCACGCTCGCTTGATGCCAGGGGACGAGCGGTGAGGCAGGCCGGAGCGAGCTCCGGCCTCCCTCACCTTTCAGGCCCCTGGCCACGCTCGCTTGATGCCAGGGGACGAGCGGTGAGGCAGGCCGGAGCGAGCTCCGGCCTCCCTCACCTCTCAGGCCCCTGGCCACGCTCGCTTGATGCCAGGGGACGAGCGGTGAGGCAGGCCGGAGCGAGCTCCGGCCTCCCTCACCCTTCAGGCCCCTGGCCACGCTCGCTTGATGCCAGGGGACGAGCGGTGAGGCAGGCCGGAGCGAGCTCCGGCCTCCCTCACCTTTCAGGCCCCTGGCCACGCTCGCTTGATGCCAGGGGACGAGCGGTGAGGCAGGCCGGAGCGAGCTCCGGCCTCCCTCACCTCTCAGGCCCCTGGCCACGCTCGCTTGATGCCAGGGGACGAGCGGTGAGGCAGGCCGGAGCGAGCTCCGGCCTCCCTCACCTTTCAGGCCCCTGGCCACGCTCGCTTGATGCCAGGGGACGAGCGGTGAGGCAGGCCGGAGCGAGCTCCGGCCTCCCTCACCTTTCAGGCCCCTGGCCACGCTCGCTTGATGCCAGGGGACGAGCGGTGAGGCAGGCCGGAGCGAGCTCCGGCCTGCCCTCACCTCTCAGGCCCCTGGCCACGCTCGCTTGATGCCAGGGGACGAGCGGTGAGGCAGGCCGGAGCGAGCTCCGGCCTCCCTCACCTCTCAGGCCCCTGGCCACGCTCGCTTGATGCCAGGGGACGAGCGGTGAGGCAGGCCGGAGCGAGCTCCGGCCTCCGCTCACCTCTCAGGCCCCTGGCCACGCTCGCTTGATGCCAGGGGACGAGCGGTGAGGGCAGGCCGGAGCGAGCTCCGGCCTCCCTCACCTCTCAGGCCCCTGGCCACGCTCGCTTGATGCCAGGGGACGAGCGGTGAGGCAGGCCGGAGCGAGCTCCGGCCTCCCTCACCTCTCAGGCCCCTGGCCACGCTCGCTTGATGCCAGGGGACGAGCGGTGAGGGCAGGCCGGAGCGAGCTCCGGCCTCCCTCACCTCTCAGGCCCCTGGCCACGCTCGCTTGATGCCAGGGGACGAGCGGTGAGGCAGGCCGGAGCGAGCTCCGGCCTGCCCTCACCTCTCAGGCCCCTGGCCACGCTCGCTTGATGCCAGGGGACGAGCGGTGAGGCAGGCCGGAGCGAGCTCCGGCCTCCCTCACCTCTCAGGCCCCTGGCCACGCTCGCTTGATGCCAGGGGACGAGCGGTGAGGCAGGCCGGAGCGAGCTCCGGCCTCCCCTCACCTCTCAGGCCCCTGGCCACGCTCGCTTGATGCCAGGGGACGAGCGGTGAGGCAGGCCGGAGCGAGCTCCGGCCTGCCCTCACCTCTCAGGCCCCTGGCCACGCTCGCTTGATGCCAGGGGACGAGCGGTGAGGCAGGCCGGAGCGAGCTCCGGCCTCCCTCACCTCTCAGGCCCCTGGCCACGCTCGCTTGATGCCAGGGGACGAGCGGTGAGCGCAGGCCGGAGCGAGCTCCGGCCTGCCTCACCTCTCAGGCCCCTGGCCACGCTCGCTCGATGCCAGGGGACGAGCGGTGAGGCAGGCCGGAGCGAGCTCCGGCCTCGCCTCACCTCTCAGGCCCCTGGCCACGCTCGCTTGATGCCAGGGGACGAGCGGTGAGGCAGGCCGGAGCGAGCTCCGGCCTCCCTCACCTCTCAGGCCCCTGGCCACGCTCGCTTGATGCCAGGGGACGAGCGGTGAGGCAGGCCGGAGCGAGCTCCGGCCTCCCTCACCTCTCAGGCCCCTGGCCACGCTCGCTTGATGCCAGGGACGAGCGGTGAGGCAGGCCGGAGCGAGCTCCGGCCTGCCCTCACCTCTCAGGCCCCTGGCCACGCTCGCTTGATGCCAGGGGACGAGCGGTGAGCGCAGGCCAGGAGCGAGCTCCGGCCTCGCTCACCTCTCAGGCCCCTGGCCACGCTCGCTTGATGCCAGGGGACGAGCGCTGAGGCAGGCCGGAGCGAGCTCCGGCCTGCCCTCAGCTCTCAGGCCCCTGGCCACGCTCGCTTGATGCCAGGGGACGAGCGGTGAGGCAGGCCGGAGCGAGCTCCGGCCTCCCTCACCTCTCAGGCCCCTGGCCACGCTCGCTTGATGCCAGGGGACGAGCGGTGAGGCAGGCCGGAGCGAGCTCCGGCCAGCGCTCACCTTCAGGCCCCTGGCCACGCTCGCTTGATGCCAGGGACGAGCGGTGAGCGCTGGCCGGAGCCGAGCTCCGGCCTGCGCTCACCTCTCACGGCCCTGGCCACGCTCGCTTGATGCCAGGGGACGAGCGGTGAGGCAGGCCGGAGCGAGCTCCGGCCTGCCCTCACCTCTCAGCGCCCCTGGCCACGCTCGCCTGATGCCAGGGACGAGCGGTGACGCAGGCCAGGAGCGAGCTCCGGCCTGCGCTCAGCTCTCAGGTCCCTGGCCACGCTCGCTTGATGCCAGGGACGAGCGGTGAGGCAGGCCGGAGCGAGCTCCGGCCTGCGCTCACCTCTCAGGCCCCTGGCCACGCTCGCTTGATGCCAGGGACGAGCGGTGAGGCAGGCCGGAGCGAGCTCCGGCCTGCCCTCACCTCTCAGGCCCCTGGCCACGCTCGCTCGATGCCAAGGGACGAGCGGTGAGCGCAGGCCAGGAGCGAGCTCCTGGCCAGCGCTCAGCTCTCGCGTCCCTGGCCACGCTCGCTCGATGCCAGGGACGAGCGGTGACGCAGGCCAGGAGCGAGCTCCGGCCAGCGCTCAGCTCTCAGCGTCCCTGGCCACGCTCGCTCGATGCCAGGGGACGAACGCTGACGCTGGCCAGGAGCGAGCTCCGGCCAGCGCCAGCTCTCAGGCCCCTGGCCACTCTCGCTCGATGCCAGGGACGAGCGCTGACGCTGGCCAGGAGCGAGCTCCGGCCAGCGCCAGCTCTCGCGTCCCTGGCCACGCTCGCTCGATGCCAGGGACGAACGCTGACGCTGGCCAGGAGCGAGCTCCGGCCAGCGCCAGCTCTCGCGTCCGTGGCCACTCTCGCTTGATGCCAGGGACGAACGCTGACGCTGGCCAGGAGCGAGCTCCGGCCAGCGCCAGCTCTCGCGTCCCTGGCCACTCCGCTCGATGCCAGGGGACGAACGCTGACGCTGGCCGGAGCGAGCTCCTGGCCAGCGCCAGCTCTCGCGTCCCTGGCCACTCTTGCTCGACGCCAGGGACGAACGCTGACGCTGGCCAGGAGCGAGCTCCGGCCAGCGCCAGCTCTCGCGTCCGTGGCCACTCTCGCTTGACGCCAGGGGACGAACGCTGACGCTGGCCAAGGAGCGAGCTCCTGGCCAGCGCCAGCTCCCGCGTCCATGGCCAGCTCTGCCTGACGCCAGGGACGAACGCTGACGCTGGCCAAGGAGCGAGCTCCGGCCAGCGCCAGCTCTCACGTCCATGGCCGACTCTCGCTGACGCCAGGGGACGAGCGCTGACGCTGGCCGGAGCGAGCTCCGGCCAGCGCCACGCTCTCAGCGTCCATGGCCGACTCTCGCTGACGCCAGGGACGAACGCTGACGCTGGCCGGAGCGAGCTCCGGCCAGCGCCAGCTCTCCGCGTCCCTGGCCACTCTCGCTCGATGCCAGGGACGAACGCTGACGCTGGCCAGGGCTCGGCCTCGGCCAGCGCCAGCTCCCGCGCCATGGCCGCTTGCTGCCAGGGACGAACGCTGACGCTGGCCGGAGCGAGCTCCGGCCAGCGCCAGCTCCCGCGTCCCTGGCCATGCTGCTTTGCCAGGGACGAACGCTGACGCTGGCCGGAGCGCAGCTCCGGCCAGCGCCAGCTCTCAGCGTCCATGGCCACTCTCGCTGACGCCAGGGACGAACGCTGACGCTGGCCGGAGCGAGCTCCGGCCAGCGCCAGCTCCAGCGTCCATGGCCACTCTTGCTCGACGCCAGGGACGAACGCTGACGCTGGCCGGAGCGAGCTCCGGCCAGCGCCAGCTCTCACGTCCATGGCCGACTCTTGCTCGACGCCAGGGACGAACGCTGACGCTGGCCGGAGCGAGCTCCGGCCAGCGCCAGCTCCACGCGTCCATGGCCGACTCTTGCTGACGCCAGGGACGAACGCTGACGCTGGCCAGGAGCGAGCTCCGGCCAGCGCCAGCTCACACGTCCATGGCCGACTCTTGCTCGACGCCAGGGACGAACGCTGACGCTGGCCGGAGCGAGCTCCCGGCCAGCGCCAGCTCCACGTCCATGGCCACTCTCGCCGACGCCAGGGACGAACGCTGACGCTGGCCGGAGCGAGCTCCGGCCAGCGCCAGCTCCACGTCCATGGCCGACTCTGGCCGACGCCAGGGACGAACGCTGACGCTGGCCGGAGCGAGCTCCGGCCAGCGCCAGCTCACGCGTCCATGGCCGACTCTTGCCGACGCCAGGGACGAACGCTGACGCTGGCCAGAGCGAGCCCCGGCCAGCGCCAGCTCCCGCGTCCATGGCCATACCTGCTGGCCGACGCCAGGGACGAACGCTGACGCTGGCCAGGAGCGAGCTCCCGGCCAGCGCCAGCTCGCGCGTCCATGCCGCCTGCCAGCCAGGGACGAACGCTGACGCTGGCCAAGGAGCGAGCTCCGCCAGCGCCAGCTCCGCGTCCATGGCCATTCTCGCCAGGGACGAACGCTGACGCTGGCCGGAGCGAGCTCCGGCCAGCGCCAGCTCACGCGTCCATGGCCAGACTCTGTCGACGCCAGGGACGAACGCTGACGCTGGCCAAGGAGCGAGCCCCGGCCAGCGCCAGCTCACGCGTCCATGGCCGACTCTGGCCGACGCCAGGGACGAACGCTGACGCTGGCCAGGAGCGCGCTCCGGCCAGCGCCAGCTCACGCGTCCATGGCCGATCTTGCCGACGCCAGGGACGAACGCTGACGCTGGCCGGAGCGAGCTCCGGCCAGCGCCAGCTCACGCGTCCATGGCAGACTCTGCCCGACGCCAGGGACGAACGCTCGACGCTGGCCAGGAGCGAGCTCCTGGCCAGCGCCAGCTCACGCGTCCCATGGCCAGCTCTGGCCGACGCCAGGGACGAACGCTGACGCTGGCCAGGAGCGAGCTCCGGCCAGCGCCAGCTCCCGCGTCCATGGCCGACTCTGGCTGACGCCAGGGACGAACGCTGACGCTGGCCGGAGCGAGCTCCGGCCAGCGCCAGCTCTCGCGTCCATGGCCAGACTCTCGGCCGACGCCAGGGACGAACGCTGACGCTGGCCAGGAGCGAGCTCCGGCCAGCGCCAGCTCCCGCGTCCATGGCCAGACTCTGGCCGACGCCAGGGACGAACGCTGACGCTGGCCGGAGCTGAGCCCCGGCCAGCGCCAGCTCACGCGTCCATGGCCGACTCTGGCCGACGCCAGGGACGAACGCTGACGCTGGCCGGAGCCGAGCCCCGGCCAGCGCCAGCTCCGCGTCCATGGCCGACTCTGGCCGACGCCAGGGACGAACGCTGACGCTGGCCAGGAGCTGAGCCCCGGCCAGCGCCAGCTCACGCGTCCATGGCAGACTCTGGCCGACGCCAGGGACGAACGCTGACGCTGGCACGGAGCGAGCCCCGGCCAGCGCCAGCTCCCGCGTCCATGGCCGACTCTGCCGACGCCAGGGACGAACGCTGACGCTGGCCAGGAGCGAGCTCCCGGCCAGCGCCAGCTCCCGCGTCCATGGCCGATTCTGGCCGACGCCAGGGACGAACGCTGACGCTGGCCGGAGCGCGCTCCGGCCAGCGCCAGCTCCGCGTCCATGGCCAGACTCTTGCCGACGCCAGGGACGAACGCTGACGCTGGCCAGGAGCTCGCTCCGGCCAGCGCCAGCTCACGCGTCCATGGCCAGACTCTGCGCCGACGCCAGGGACGAACGCTGACGCTGGCCGGAGCGAGCTCCGGCCAGCGCCAGCTCACGCGTCCATGGCCGACTCTGGCCGACGCCAGGGACGAACGCTGACGCTGGCCAGGAGCGAGCTCCGGCCAGCGCCAGCTCCCGCGTCCATGGCCGACTCTGGCCGACGCCAGGGACGAACGCTGACGCTGGCCAGGAGCGAGCTCCGGCCAGCGCCAGCTCCCGCGTCCATGGCCGACTCTGGCCGACGCCAGGGACGAACGCCGACGCTGGCCAGGAGCGAGCTCCGGCCAGCGCCAGCTCCCGCGTCCATGGCCGACTTTGGCCGACGCCAGGGACGAACGCTGACGCTGGCCAGGAGCGAGCTCCGGCCAGCGCCAGCTCCGCGTCCATGGCAGACTCTGGCCGACGCCAGGGACGAACGCTGACGCTGGCCAGAGCGAGCTCCCGGCCAGCGCCAGCTCCACGCGTCCATGGCAATTCCTGGCCGACGCCAGGACGAACGCTGACGCTGGCCGGAGCGAGCTCCCGGCCAGCGCCAGCTCACGCGTCCATGGCCGACTCTGGCTGACGCCAGGGACGAACGCTGACGCTGGCCAGGAGCGCGCTCCGGCCAGCGCCAGCTCACGCGTCCATGGCAGACTCTGGCCGACGCCAGGGACGAACGCTGACGCTGGACGGAGCGAGCTCCGGCCAGCGCCAGCTCACGCGTCCATGGCAGACTCTGGCCGACGCCAGGGACGAACGCTGACGCTGGCCAGGAGCGAGCTCCCGGCCAGCGCCAGCTCACGCGTCCATGGCCGACTCTTGGCCGACGCCAGGGACGAACGCTGACGCTGGCCAGAGCCGAGCTCCGGCCAGCGCCAGCTCCACGCGTCCATGGCAGACTCTTGCCGACGCCAGGGACGAACGCTGACGCTGGCCAGGAGCGAGCTCCGGCCAGCGCCAGCTCACGCGTCCATGGCCGACTCTTGGCCGACGCCAGGGACGAACGCTGACGCTGGCCGGAGCGAGGCTCCGGCCAGCGCCAGCTTCACGCGTCCATGGCAGACTCTTGGCCGACGCCAGGGACGAACGCTGACGCTGGCACGGAGCGAGCTCCCGGCCAGCGCCAGCTCACGCGTCCATGGCAGACTCTGGCCGACGCCAGGGACGAACGCTGACGCTGGCCAGGAGCGAGCTCCGGCCAGCGCCAGCTCACGCGTCCATGGCCGACTTTGGCCGACGCCAGGGACGAACGCTGACGCTGGCCAGGAGCGAGCTCCGGCCAGCGCCAGCTCACGCGTCCATGGCCGATTCTTGGCCGGCCAGGGACGAACGCTGACGCTGGCACGGAGCGAGCTCCGGCCAGCGCCAGCTCACGCGTCCATGGCCGATTCTGGCCGACGCCAGGGACGAACGCTGACGCTGGCACGGAGCGAGCTCCGGCCAGCGCCAGCTCACGCGTCCATGGCCGACTCTGGCCGACGCCAGGGACGAACGCTGACGCTGGCCACGGAGCGAGCTCCGGCCAGCGCCAGCTCACGCGTCCATGGCAGACTTCTGGCCGACGCCAGGGACGAACGCTGACGCTGGACGGAGCGAGCTCCGGCCAGCGCCAGCTCCACGTCCATGGCAGACTCTTGGCCGACGCCAGGGACGAACGCTGACGCTGGACGGAGCGAGCTCCGGCCAGCGCCAGCTCACGCGTCCCATGGCCAGACTTCTGGCCGACGCCAGGGACGAACGCTGACGCTGGACGGAGCGAGCCCCGGCCAGCGCCAGCTCACGCGTCCATGGCAGACTCTGGCCGACGCCAGGGACGAACGCTGACGCTGGACGGAGCGAGCTCCGGCCAGCGCCAGCTCACGCGTCCATGGCAGACTCCTGGCCGACGCCAGGGACGAACGCTGACGCTGGCACGGAGCGAGCTCCGGCCAGCGCCAGCTCACGCGTCCATGGCAGACTCTTGGCCGACGCCAGGGACGAACGCTGACGCTGGACGGAGGCGAGCTCCGGCCAGCGCCAGCTCACGCGTCCATGGCAGACTCTTGGCCGACGCCAGGGACGAACGCTGACGCTGGCCGGAGCGAGCTCCGGCCAGCGCCAGCTCACGCGTCCATGGCAGACTCTGGCCGACGCCAGGGACGAACGCTGACGCTGGCCAGGAGCGAGCTCCGGCCAGCGCCAGCTCACGCGTCCATGGCAGACTCTTGGCTCGACGCCAGGGACGAACGCTGACGCTGGACAGGAGCGAGCTCCGGCCAGCGCCAGCTCACGCGTCCATGGCAGACTCTTGGCCGACGCCAGGGACGAACGCTGACGCTGGCAAGGAGCGAGCTCCGGCCAGCGCCAGCTCACGCGTCCATGGCAGACTCTGGCCGACGCCAGGGACGAACGCTGACGCTGGCACGGAGCGAGCTCCGGCCAGCGCCAGCTCACGCGTCCATGGCAGACTCTTGGCCGACGCCAGGGACGAACGCTGACGCTGGCACGGAGCGAGCTCCGGCCAGCGCCAGCTCACGCGTCCATGGCAGACTCCTGGCCGACGCCAGGGACGAACGCTGACGCTGGACAGGAGCGAGCTCCGGCCAGCGCCAGCTCACGCGTCCATGGCAGACTCTTGGCCGACGCCAGGGACGAACGCTGACGCTGGCACGGAGCGAGCTCCGGCCAGCGCCAGCTCACGCGTCCATGGCAGACTCCTGGCCGACGCCAGGGACGAACGCTGACGCTGGCACGGAGCGAGCTCCGGCCAGCGCCAGCTCCACGCGTCCATGGCAGACTCTTGGCCGACGCCAGGGACGAACGCTGACGCTGGCACGGAGCGAGCTCCGGCCAGCGCCAGCTCACACGCGTCCATGGCAGACTCTTGGCCGACGCCAGGGACGAACGCTGACGCTGGACGGAGCGAGCTCCGGCCAGCGCCAGCTCACGCGTCCATGGCAGACTCCTGGCCGACGCCAGGGACGAACGCTGACGCTGGCACGGAGCGAGCTCCGGCCAGCGCCAGCTCACGCGTCCATGGCAGACTCTTGGCCGACGCCAGGGACGAACGCTGACGCTGGCACGGAGCGAGCTCCGGCCAGCGCCAGCTCACGCGTCCATGGCAGACTCCTGGCCGACGCCAGGGACGAACGCTGACGCTGGCACGGAGCGAGCTCCGGCCAGCGCCAGCTCACGCGTCCATGGCAGACTCTTGGCCGACGCCAGGGACGAACGCTGACGCTGGACAGGAGCGAGCTCCGGCCAGCGCCAGCTCACGCGTCCATGGCAGACTCTTGGCCGACGCCAGGGACGAACGCTGACGCTGGACAGGAGCGAGCTCCGGCCAGCGCCAGCTCACGCGTCCATGGCAGACTCTTGGCCGACGCCAGGGACGAACGCTGACGCTGGCCGGAGCGAGCTCCGGCCAGCGCCAGCTCACGCGTCCATGGCAGACTCTTGGCCGACGCCAGGGACGAACGCTGACGCTGGCACGGAGCGAGCTCCGGCCAGCGCCAGCTCACGCGTCCATGGCAGACTCTTGGCCGACGCCAGGGACGAACGCTGACGCTGGACGGAGCGAGCTCCGGCCAGCGCCAGCTCACACGCGTCCATGGCAGACTCTTGGCCGACGCCAGGGACGAACGCTGACGCTGGCACGGAGCGAGCTCCGGCCAGCGCCAGCTCACGCGTCCATGGCAGACTCTTGGCCGACGCCAGGGACGAACGCTGACGCTGGACGGAGCGAGCTCCGGCCAGCGCCAGCTCACGCGTCCATGGCAGACTCTTGGCCGACGCCAGGGACGAACGCTGACGCTGGACGGAGCGAGCTCCGGCCAGCGCCAGCTCACGCGTCCATGGCAGACTCTTGGCCGACGCCAGGGACGAACGCTGACGCTGGACGGAGCGAGCTCCGGCCAGCGCCAGCTCACGCGTCCATGGCAGACTCTTGGCCGACGCCAGGGACGAACGCTGACGCTGGACAGGAGCGCAGCTCCGGCCAGCGCCAGCTCCACGCGTCCATGGCAGACTCTTGGCCGACGCCAGGGACGAACGCTGACGCTGGACAGGAGCGAGCTCCGGCCAGCGCCAGCTCACGCGTCCATGGCAGACTCTTGGCCGACGCCAGGGACGAACGCTGACGCTGGACAGGAGCGAGCTCCGGCCAGCGCCAGCTCCACGCGTCCATGGCAGACTCTTGGCCGACGCCAGGGACGAACGCTGACGCTGGACGGAGCGAGCTCCGGCCAGCGCCAGCTCACGCGTCCATGGCAGACTCTTGGCCGACGCCAGGGACGAACGCTGACGCTGGACGGAGCGAGCTCCGGCCAGCGCCAGCTCACGCGTCCATGGCAGACTCTTGGCCGACGCCAGGGACGAACGCTGACGCTGGACGGAGCGAGCTCCGGCCAGCGCCAGCTCACGCGTCCATGGCAGACTCTTGGCCGACGCCAGGGACGAACGCTGACGCTGGCACGGAGCGAGCTCCGGCCAGCGCCAGCTCACGCGTCCATGGCAGACTCTTGGCCGACGCCAGGGACGAACGCTGACGCTGGCACGGAGCGAGCTCCGGCCAGCGCCAGCTCACGCGTCCATGGCAGACTCTTGGCCGACGCCAGGGACGAACGCTGACGCTGGACGGAGCGAGCTCCGGCCAGCGCCAGCTCACGCGTCCATGGCAGACTCTTGGCCGACGCCAGGGACGAACGCTGACGCTGGACGGAGCGAGCTCCGGCCAGCGCCAGCTCCACGCGTCCATGGCAGACTCTTGGCCGACGCCAGGGACGAACGCTGACGCTGGACGGAGCGAGCTCCGGCCAGCGCCAGCTCACGCGTCCATGGCAGACTCTTGGCCGACGCCAGGGACGAACGCTGACGCTGGACAGGAGCGAGCTCCGGCCAGCGCCAGCTCACGCGTCCATGGCAGACTCTTGGCCGACGCCAGGGACGAACGCTGACGCTGGCACGGAGCGAGCTCCGGCCAGCGCCAGCTCACGCGTCCATGGCAGACTCTTGGCCGACGCCAGGGACGAACGCTGACGCTGGACGGAGCGAGCTCCGGCCAGCGCCAGCTCACACGCGTCCATGGCAGACTCTTGGCCGACGCCAGGGACGAACGCTGACGCTGGACGGAGCGAGCTCCGGCCAGCGCCAGCTCACGCGTCCATGGCAGACTCTTGGCCGACGCCAGGGACGAACGCTGACGCTGGACAGGAGCGAGCTCCGGCCAGCGCCAGCTCACACGTCGTCCATGGCAGACTCTTGGCCGACGCCAGGGACGAACGCTGACGCTGGCACGGAGCGAGCTCCGGCCAGCGCCAGCTCACACGCGTCCATGGCAGACTCTTGGCCGACGCCAGGGACGAACGCTGACGCTGGACGGAGCGAGCTCCGGCCAGCGCCAGCTCACGTCGTCCATGGCAGACTCTTGGCCGACGCCAGGGACGAACGCTGACGCTGGACGGAGCGAGCTCCGGCCAGCGCCAGCTCACGCGTCCATGGCAGACTCTTGGCCGACGCCAGGGACGAACGCTGACGCTGGACGGAGCGAGCTCCGGCCAGCGCCAGCTCCACGCGTCCATGGCAGACTCTTGGCCGACGCCAGGGACGAACGCTGACGCTGGCGCGACCGGCCAGCGCCAGCCTCCTCGGCCGACGCGGGACGCACGCTGCACGGCGAGCGCCGCTCCCGTCCATGGCAGACTCTTGGCCGACGCCAGGGACGAACGCTGACGCTGGACAGGAGCGAGCTCCGGCCAGCGCCAGCTCACACGCGTCCATGGCAGACTCTTGGCCGACGCCAGGGACGAACGCTGACGCTGGACGGAGCGAGCTCCGGCCAGCGCCAGCTCCACGCGTCCATGGCAGACTCTTGGCCGACGCCAGGGACGAACGCTGACGCTGGACGGAGCGAGCTCCGGCCAGCGCCAGCTCACACGTCGTCCATGGCAGACTCTTGGCCGACGCCAGGGACGAACGCTGGCGGAGCGAGCTCCGGCCAGCGCCAGCTCAGCGTCCATGGCAGACTCCGGCGACGAGCGCCGACGCTGGCGAGCGAGCGCCAGCCTCGTCCATGGCAGACTCTTGGCCGACGCCAGGGACGAACGCTGACGCTGGACAGGAGCGAGCTCCGGCCAGCGCCAGCTCACGCGTCCATGGCAGACTCTTGGCCGACGCCAGGGACGAACGCTGACGCTGGACAGGAGCGAGCTCCGGCCAGCGCCAGCTCCACGCGTCCATGGCAGACTCTTGGCCGACGCCAGGGACGAACGCTGACGCTGGACGGAGCGAGCTCCGGCCAGCGCCAGCTCACACGCGTCCATGGCAGACTCTTGGCCGACGCCAGGGACGAACGCTGACGCTGGACGGAGCGAGCTCCGGCCAGCGCCAGCTCACGCGTCCATGGCAGACTCTGGCCGACGCCAGGGACGAACGCTGACGCTGGACGGAGCGAGCTCCGGCCAGCGCCAGCTCACACGTCCATGGCAGACTCTTGGCCGACGCCAGGGACGAACGCTGACGCTGGACGGAGCGAGCTCCGGCCAGCGCCAGCTCCACGCGTCCATGGCAGACTCTTGGCCGACGCCAGGGACGAACGCTGACGCTGGACGGAGCGAGCTCCGGCCAGCGCCAGCTCACGCGTCCATGGCAGACTCCTGGCCGACGCCAGGGACGAACGCTGACGCTGGCACGGAGCGAGCCGCTCCGGCCAGCGCCAGCTCACGCGTCCATGGCAGACTCTCGGCCGACGCCAGGGACGAACGCTGACGCTGGACGGAGCGAGCTCCGGCCAGCGCCAGCTCACGCGTCCATGGCAGACTCTTGGCCGACGCCAGGGACGAACGCTGACGCTGGACGGAGCGAGCTGCTCCGGCCAGCGCCAGCTCACACGTCCATGGCAGACTCTTGGCCGACGCCAGGGACGAACGCTGACGCTGGACGGAGCGAGCGCTCCGGCCAGCGCCAGCTCACGCGTCCATGGCAGACTCTTGGCCGACGCCAGGGACGAACGCTGACGCTGGACGGAGCGAGCTCCGGCCAGCGCCAGCTCCACGCGTCCATGGCAGACTCTTGGCCGACGCCAGGGACGAACGCTGACGCTGGACAGGAGCGAGCTCCGGCCAGCGCCAGCTCCACGCGTCCATGGCAGACTCTTGGCCGACGCCAGGGACGAACGCTGACGCTGGACAGGAGCGAGCTCCGGCCAGCGCCAGCTCACGCGTCCATGGCAGACTCTTGGCCGACGCCAGGGACGAACGCTGACGCTGGACGGAGCGAGCTCCGGCCAGCGCCAGCTCACACGTCCATGGCAGACTCTTGGCCGACGCCAGGGACGAACGCTGACGCTGGACGGAGCGAGCGCTCCGGCCAGCGCCAGCTCACACGTCCATGGCAGACTCTTGGCCGACGCCAGGGACGAACGCTGACGCTGGACAGGAGCGAGCTCCGGCCAGCGCCAGCTCACACGTCCATGGCAGACTCTTGGCCGACGCCAGGGACGAACGCTGACGCTGGACGGAGCGAGCTCCGGCCAGCGCCAGCTCACACGCGTCCATGGCAGACTCTTGGCCGACGCCAGGGACGAACGCTGACGCTGGACGGAGCGAGCTCCGGCCAGCGCCAGCTCACACGTCCATGGCAGACTCTTGGCCGACGCCAGGGACGAACGCTGACGCTGGACGGAGCGAGCTCCGGCCAGCGCCAGCTCACACGTCCATGGCAGACTCTTGGCCGACGCCAGGGACGAACGCTGACGCTGGACGGAGCGAGCTCCGGCCAGCGCCAGCTCACACGTCCATGGCAGACCTCTGCCTCTGCCTCTGCCCCTGCCTCTGCCTCTGCCTCTGCCTCCCTGCCTCTGCCTCTGCCTCTGCCTTCTGCCTCTGCCCTTTCCCCTGCCTCTGCTCTCGCTCTCTGCCTGCCTCTGCCTCTGTCTCCGCCTCTGCCTCTGCTCTGCCTCCTGCCCTGCCTCTGCCTCTGCTCTGCCTCTGCCTCCCTGCCTCCTGCCTCTGCCTCTGCCTTCTGCCTCTGCCTCTGCTCTGCCTCTGCCTCGCCTCTGCCTCTGCCTCTGCCCCTGCCTCTGCCTTCCTGCCTCTGCCTCTGCCTCTGCCTCTCCGCCTCTGCCCCTGCCTCTGCCTCTGCCTCTGCCTCTGCCTCTGCCTCTGCCTCTGGCTCTGCCTCTGCCTCTGCCTCTGCCTCTGCCTCTGCCCCTGCCCTGCCCCTGCCTGCCTCTGCCTCTGCCTCTGCCTCTGCCTCTGCCTCTGCCTCTGCCTCCGCCCCTGCCTCTGCCTCTGCCTCTGCCTCTGCCTCTGCCTCTGCCTCTGCCTCTGCCCCCGCCCCTGCCTCTGCCTCTGCCTCTGCCTCTGCCTCTGCCTCTGCCTCTGCCTCTGCCTCTGCCTCCCTGCCTCTCTGCCTCTGCCTCTGCCTCTGCCTCTGCCTCTGCCTCTGCCTCTGCCTCTGCCTCTGCCTCTGCCTCTGCCTCTGCCTCTGCCTCTGCCTCTGCCTCTGCCTTCTGCCTGCCCGCCCCCGCCCGCCCCTGCCTCCCGCCCCCCCGCCCCTGCCTCTGCCTCCTGCCTCTGCCTCTGCCTCTGCCTCTGCCTCTGCCTGCCTCCTGCCTCTGCCTCCGCCTCTGCCTCTGCCTCTGCCTCTGCCTCTGCCTCCTGCTCTCCTGCCTCTGCCTCTGCCTCTGCCTCTGCCTGCTCCTGCTCTGCCTCCCTGCCTGCTTCCTCTGCCTCTGTCTCTGCCCTTGCCTCTGTCTCTGCTCTGCTCCCGCCCTGCCTCTGCCTCCTGTCTCTGCTTCTGCCCTCTGTCTCTGCTCTCTGTCTCTGCCTCTGTTTCTCTCTCGGCTCTGCTCCTGCCTCTCCTCTGCCTCTGCCTCTGCCTCTGCCCCGCCTCCTGTCCCGCCCCCGCCCCCCGCCCCGCTCCCCGGTCCCTCGCTCCCCGCCTCTGCCTCTGCCTCTGCCCCGCCCCGCCCCCCGCCCCCGCCCCGGCTCTCTGCCTCTGCCTCTGCCTCTGCCTCTGCCTCTGCCTCTGCCTCTGCCTCTGCCTCTGCCTCTGCCTTCCTCTGCCTCTGCCTCTGCCTCTGCCTCTGCCTCTGCCCCTGCCCTGCCTCTGCTCTGCCTCTGCCTCTGCCTCCCGCCCCTGCCTCTGCCTCTGCCTCTCCTCTGCCTCTGCCCCTGCCTCTGCCTTCCCGCCCCGCCCCCCGTTCCCTGTCTCTGCTCTGCCTCTGCCTCTCGCCTCTGCCTCTGTTTCGTTTCCTGCCTGCTGGCTCTGCTCTCTGCCTCGCTCCCGTTCTCCTGCCTTCTGCCTCTGCCTCTGCCTCTGCCTTCTGCCTCTGCCTTCTGCCTCTGCCTCTGCCTCTGTTTCCTGCCTCTGCCTCTGCCTCTGCCTCTGCCTCCTGCCTCTGCCTCTGCCTGCCTCTGCTCTCTGCCTCTGCCTCTCTGTCTCTGCTCTCTGCCTCTGCCTGCTCTCCTGCCTCTGCCTCTGCCCCTGCCTCTGCCTCCCTGCCCCTGCCCTGCCTCTGCCCCTGCCCCTGCCTCTGCCTCTGCCTCTGCCCTCGCCTCCCTGCCTCTGCCTCTGCCTCTGCCTCCTTGCCTCTGCCCTGCCCTGCCTCTGCCTCTGCCTCTGCCTCTCGCCCCCGCCCTGCCTCTGCCCCTGCTCTCTGTCTCCCTGCCCCTGCCTCTGCCTCTGCCTCTGCCTCTGCCCCTGCCCCTGCCTCTGCCTCTGCCTCTGCCCTGCCCCTGCCCCTGCTCCTGCCTCTGCCTCTGCCTCTGCCTCCTCTCGCCCCCTGCCTCCTGCCCCTGCCTCTGCCCTCGCTCCCGCCCCTGCCTCTGCCTCTGCCTCTGCCTCCTGCCTCTGCCTCTGCCTCTGCCTCGCCTCTGCCCCTGCCTCGCCTCTGCCTCCGCTCTCTCGCTCTCTGCCTCTGCCTCTGCCTCTGCTCCCTGCCCCCGCCCCTGCCCCGCCCTGCCCCTGCCCCTGCTCCTGCCTCCGCTCTCCTGCCTCTGCCTCTGCCTCTGCCTCTGCCTCTGCCTCTGCTCCCTGCCTCTGCCTCTGCCTCTGCCCCGCCCCGTCTTGCCCTGCCTTGCTGCCTCTGCCTCTGCCTGCCCTGCCTGCCTCGCCTCTGCCTCTGCCTCTGCCTCTGCCTCCTGCCTCTGCCTCTGCCTCTGCCCCGTCCCTGCCTCTGCCTCTGCCTCTGCCTCTGCCTCTGCTCCCTGCCCCTGCCTTTGCCTCGCCTCGCCTCTGCCTCTGCCTCTGCCCCTGCCCCTGCCTCTGCCTCTCGCCCCTGCCTCTGCCTCTGCCTCTGCCTCTGCCTCCTGCCTCTGCCCTGCCCCTGCCTCTGCCCTGCCTCTGCCTCCCTGCCCTGCTCCTGCCCTGCCTCTGCCTGCCCTGCCTCTGCCTCTGCCTGCCCTGCCTCTGCCTCTGCCCTGCTGCCTGCCCTGCTCTCTGCCTCTGCCCTGCCCTGCCTCTGCCTCTGCCTCTGCCTGCCTGGCCTCCCTGCCTCTGCCTCTGCCCTCGCCCCCGCCCTGCCTCTGCCTCTGCCTCTGCCTCTGCCTCTGCCTCTGCCCTGCCCCTGCCTCTGCCTCTGCCTCTGCCTCCCTGCCTCTGCCCTCGCTCCTGCCTGCCCTGCCCCTGCCTCTGCCTCTGCCTGCTCCTGCCTCTGCCTCTGCCTCTGCCTCTGCCCTGCCTCTGCCTCTGCCTCTGCCTCTGCCCTCTGCCTCTGCCCTGCCTCTGCCTCGCCCTGCCCTGCCCTGCCCGCCCTGCCTGCCCTGCCCTGCCTCTGCCTCTGCCCTGCCTCTGCCCTGCCTGCCCTGCCCTGCCCTGCCCCGCCCTGCCCTGCCCTGCCCTGCCCTGCCCTGCCCCCGCCCCTGCCTCTGCGCTCCCTGCCTCTGCCCCTGCCTCTGCCTCTGCCTCCCCGCCCCCGCCCCGCCCCGCCCTCGCTCTCTGCCCTCGCTCCCGCCTCTGCCTGCCCTGCCCCGCCTCCCTGCCTCTGCCTCTGCCTCTGCCTCTGCCTCTGCCTCCCTCTGCCTCTGCCTCTGCCCTCCTGCCCCTGCCTCCTGCCTCCTGCCCTGCCCCGCCTCTGCCTCTGCCTCTCGCTCTGCCTCTGCCTGCGCTCCCTGCCCCGCTCCCGCCCCCGCCCCGCCCCCCGCCCCCGCTCCCTCCCCGCCCTGCCCCCGCTCCCGCCCCGCCCCGCCCCGCTCCCGCCCCTGCCCTCCCGCCCCGCCCCTGCCCTCGCCCTGCCTCCCTGCCCCGCCTCTGCCTCTGCCTCTGCCCTGCCCCTGCCCCTGCCCCTGCTCCCGCCCTGCCCCTGCCCCCTGCCCCGCCCCGCCCTGCCCCTGCCCTGCTCCCCGCCCCCGCCCCTGCCCCTCTGCCCCTGCCCTCCGCCCTCGCCCTGCCCTGCCTCTGCCTCTGCCCTGCCCTGCCCCTGCCCCTGCCCCTGCCTCTGCCTCTGCCTCTGCCTCTGCCTCTGCCCTCCCTGCCTCTGCCTCTGCCCCGCCCTCCGCTCCCGCCCCCGCCTCCGCCTCTGCCTCTGCCTCTGCCTCTGCCTCCGCCTCCTGCCCCGCCCTGCCCTGCCCCCCGCCCCCGCCTCGCCCGCCCGCCCCCGCCTCTGCCCCGCCCCCCGCCCCGCCCTGCCTCTCGCTCTCTGCCTCTGCCTCTGCCTCTGCCCCGCTCCCGCCCCCTGCCCCTGCCCTCCCCGCCCCCGCCCCGCCCCTGCCTCTGCCTCTGCCTCTGCCTCTGCCTCTGCCTCTGCTCTGCTCTGCTCTCCTGCCTCTGCCTCTGTCTCGCTCTTGCCCTCTGCCTCTGCCTCTGCCTCCCTGCCTCTGCCTTCTCTGCCTCTGCCTCTGCCTCTGCCTCTGCCTCCGCCTCCGCCTCGCTCCTGCCTCCTGCCTCTGCCTCCCGCCTCTGCCTCTGCCTCTGCCTCTGCCTCTGCCTCTGCCTCTGCCTCTGCCTCTGCCTCTGCCTCCTGCCTCTGCCTCTGCCTCTCGTCTCTGCTCCCGCCTCTGCCTTCTGCCTCTGCCTCTGCCTCTGGAGGACACAGGCGCCGACTCAGGTCATAGGGAAGATGGGTCTCGGAAGCCGGCTGACATTTCGACAAGATTTTAGTATGCGTTTGTACAGGTAGCATAACAAAGGAGGAAGACCCAGTCTCACTGAAGTTAGCTTCTTTTAAGGACACGCACCTTCCCCAAGTGGGCTCCGTAGGCTCCTCCAACCCAGCATATTTTTTAAATCTACAAATACTAAAGAATTAATTGATCAGGCAAATAATGTGCAAAGCAAGCTAGACAAATGGAGCTTATTCAATTCCTTAACCATTAACACATCTGAAACAAAGGCTGTCATTTTTAGGCCTAGAAACCAGACAGTAAATGCTGAAACCAATCTTATGATTGGCACCTCAAATGTGGATATTGTTCTTCAGTAAAAAACCTAGGAGTGTTCTTTGAAGTACACTTAGTTTGGAATAAACATATTGAGATGGTTGAAAATAAACTTGCCCGCATTGTTGGAGTTTTGATTATTCACAACTCACTTTTTCTCTCGAACATCACCTACTGTCATTTAGTTTGGGGGAACACAACCAGGGCAAACACTTCAAAAATATTCTTACTACTGAAAAAAGCCGTTCGCGCTATCTCTAGTTCAGCCTACGATGCTCACACAGAACCACGTTTTAAGTGTCTTAATGTTTGTGCTGTACAGTTTTTATATAATGACTTGCTGCTTAAAGGGGCCCTGCAATGGCTTTGTTACTAATTTTTAATTTGCACCAAACCTGAGCGCACTGAACGTAGTAACTTAATGACACTTTTCTCTTCTCGAATTTCGCTTTATTTTAAAAGTTATAGGCAAATTAAAATTGCAAAAACAAGCAAAAAATAACCTCCTTCATGACGTCCTTGGTTGCTTGAGTGGCCGTGAACTGGACGAGGGGTAGTGAGCTGAGCGAGCGCTCACGGCTGCCGTACTCCGTGTCGACGGCGCGAGAGGGCGCCACTAAAGCGTGTTCTGGATAGGCTGTATGTAGCGGGCAGCTAGAGCGGCTCTCATTGCATTTGCTGCGCGATTAAAAACAAATTCGGCATGACACTTCATTGGCCACAAACGACAGCAAACACGGGGTAAAGATCAGTTCAGAATGGGAGCCACTTCGCGCTGCCATACCGCGGAACGGCCAAACCGCCAGACAAAGCTGCTCACCGAAGGCCTTGGGAACGCTCAGAGCCGGTCGGGTCCTTCGGTCCCTACGGCCGCAGCGCCGCCGCGTACATCCGGGACCTTTCCGTGTCGGTGCCTGATCCCACTACTTCTTTCTAGTATGCGCCGCCTTTTCCACCGCTTGGTGGCGGGTATGTCGACGGATCATTTCTTGTTTCCGTACTTTATAAACTGCATTTGTTTCTTTTATGATCTAAAATACTGAACAAAAACTACTTTTATAAATAATTGAAACGGTTCGCGCCACTTATATTTTGTATTTCGACTAAAAAGAAGCTTTTAGCGGCTCTGACCAGTAGTAAGCCCAGGACCTAAGGCGTCACATTACGCGCGCTTTCGGTACCGCGTGTCGCCCCCGTCGGTGGAGGAGGTTTCCGCGTCGTCCGGTTAAAATATGACGTACTGATATTTAGTTACTCTCTCCGTGCCCGCTGGCTTGCCCGAACCCCAAGAGACGTGGAAACCGCAAAAAAGGTAGGCGCTTAATTATGATTGCAGGGCCCCTTTAAGAGATACTATGCGGGAAAAAACAAAATAACAATTTTATTGAGCAATTATCGAAATTAAAAAGAAACACTAGCAGCTATAACACACGTCGCAGTGAAATGTGGAATATACCCTTTGCACGTACAAATTACGGTACTCAATCAATTCTTTAAACACTGCCATCATTACTCAATTCCAACACTCATTAGAAAGTAAATGTGTTTTGATGTAATTATGTTTCGTTTTATACAAACTTGATTTTCCGGTTTTTGTTTTCACTGCATTTTTGGCCTAACATATGGTAAGTTCTGTTTTGCAAACTGCGGTATAGATTGTTACTTCTTCCTTGTTTACTATTGTATAATTGCCGCTGTCACTAATTAGATCAATCGGGGGCACAGTCCTCGTCAAGCCACACTCCAGTGGCTTTTTGTCTGTGCTCCCGACATCACCATCCTTGTACTATGTGGTGTCAAATAAAATTTGATTTGATTTCATTGATTTGATGCACAAACCCAGCCCCCAAACACACACAACCATTCCGAAAAGATCAGCTGTTCGAAGGACTCCCCTTGTCTTCCTGGAGCCACCGTGACGCTCTCGGGTAGCTGCCGTCCTCCTTCGCCATATCAGTTGGAGGGTCCTGTCACCCCGCCGCCGGCGATTACCCCACGCCCTCCTCGCAGGTGGTCTCTGGCGAGGCGAAGGGCAAACATAGAAAGGGGTGACAGAATACCAGAAGCAGCTTGTCTGGCTTCTTGGTTCGAGCACGAAGGAACGGCCGTGGACAGGAATTAGGAAAGGCTAGCCAGGCGGCTTGTTCGGAGGTCTCCTGGGCTGGGAACGGGCAAGGGGGACGTTCTCATCGGCAAGCTTGAAGAAGGGTAGAAGTAATCCCAGGAGTGGCTTGTCTGGCTCGCTGACCTGATAGCGAACGGATGACCATGGAGTAGAAATCTGGCCGAAGTGGTCGGTTCATTTAAACACTCATGCCGCGCCTCGCTTGTTTTGTACATCCCCCCCAACCCGCGACGCCCAAGAGAGACATCGAAGCGTTCATGATGGACGTCTTCGGCTGGGCCATGCTCGGCGACGACACGTCTGCCGTAGTGACGGGTGACTAACGTTAACATTGCCAGGAGGGGAAGTGGTTCACTTCGTTTAGGCTCGAGGGCTTCGGGCTAGCGTGTGTGAACGAACCTACGGTGCCCAAGACCAGGCATCGGACGTGTATAGACCTCGTCTTCACGAAAATTGACCGCATCTCCACGTGGTGAATGATGTTGATTAGGGCGAAGCTCTGGTGGTGCTTGTCTGCGTAGACGCTAAGCCGCAGCATGACGAGCCTTTCGTTCGTTTTCATCCATGTCAGAAACAGAATGTGTAGTATGGAACGTGGTTATATACGCATTTCAGCATTTGACCGTACCGCCCTCTCCTCTATAAACGTTGAGCCAATGCAAGCAAAGTTTAACGTTATTATATACGCATTTGACCATAGCGCCCTCTCCTGTATAGACGCTGTGCGGCTACATGCAACGTCTCATCCATGAGATCCCCAGCTCTTGAGTTACTACCACATCTCAGAGCCCCTACTCGTCCCGCAGTCGTGGCCGAGTGGTTAAGGCGCTGGACTAAAAATCTATTGGGGTATCCCCGCACAGGTTCGAATCCTGTCGACAGCGCGAGCATATTTTTTCATCATTTTGTATCGTTTTTTTATATTTTTTTTCCTACACGAGCACGTGAGCACGTGCTCACGTGCTCGTGAGAACGTGAGCACGTGCGCTCACAAGCACGAGCACGAGCACCGGACGCCGGAAATGGCTAGCCCAGGGGCGGATCCAGAACTCCGTTTGGGGGGGGGGGGGAAGCCTTGTAAGGATACTATTCTCTCTTCTTTTTGTGTGTGCACCGGGGGGGGGGGGTCCACCCATGTCAAATTGCCCTCCGAGAGGGGGAGGAGAGGGGGTCTACCTCGTTTGGGAGGGGGGGGTGGCCGCCCCCGTCGCCCCCTCCTTGGATCCGCCACTGGGCTAGCCCCTAAGGAGCTTCGCTCCTAAAACGTGCCTGCCGTCAGCGTACACCCTAGGGTGGTGTACCACAGCAACCAGAAGGCCATAGTCACTGTGGTTACGAAATAAATAACAACCCCGGACCGGTATGTATAGGTCTGGTTCTTTAATCGTTCAAATAACCAATTACCCAATCCCATCTTAATCCTTACATTTATAAATACTTCATTTCCACCATAGAACAGCTTCTCTGGTCTTTTTTAGAAAAGCTACTGTTGCAGACGCTACCACGTGTAACTACTTCTGTAACATTAATATGCTCTTGGTGCTTGGGTAATTTAGAAACGCATCTATAGACCGTTCCAGAAAAGCGCTTCTGGTCAGCCTGTGGGTGATGGCACGGACCAGAAGCGCTTTTCTGGAACGGTCTACAGATGTTTTTCTAAACTACCCAAGCACCAAGGAGCATATTCATGCTACAGAAGTAGTTACACGTGGTGGCGTCTGCGAAAGTAACTTTTCCAAAGAAAATCTGCAAATAATGGCACGTTTCTTCAGGGAAGTCGAATGTGTGGGGCACCTTTTCCAACATTTCATGCATTCCCTGTGATGCTTGGGTATTTTAATATCTAGTGAGTGACTGATTTAATCGATCGATGTGTCACGCGATAGATCGATTGATTGATCGATCAGTCAATCGATCAATCGATCATGTCAAAAGAGCTCATAAAATAACTTCCGTTAAATATGAGCTCAAACTAATCAAAACAGTTCTCAATATCAATTAGGCCGAATTAAAGTCTATTGGGTCAAACGTTACGCGATGTAATCAAAAGAGCAATAATAATGTGAATTGAGCTCATATTATATCAATTGGTAGTATAATAACTTCAATAAAAATAGTCTTCAAATTGTCAAATAAGACTAATTAAAGTCAATTTCGTAAATGTAACCCAAAATAATCAAAAGAGTAATATTAATGTCAATTATGCTCATAATAAATCAATTGGTTGAATATTTGCTGAAATGAATCAAAAGAATCATTGATCACAATGTTAATTAGGCCGAATTAAAGTTCACTGTTTTAAAAGTAACTTCAAGAAATCAA
Organism: Ixodes ricinus; assembly: GCA_037355805.1. NCBI lineage: Eukaryota > Metazoa > Arthropoda > Arachnida > Ixodida > Ixodidae > Ixodes > Ixodes ricinus. Next base: position 43,964 of record JAZHYW010017869.1, read on the forward strand.
TATAGTAATAAATATGTCATTAAAACACAAATGAAGAGTGTCCCCAAAATGTCGATTCGGTCTAAGTAAAGTACATTGGGTCCATAGTAACTCATAGTAATCACAAGAGTATTTAGGGGGAAGGGGGGAATCAATTTGTTGAATATTGCCTCAGAGTAACGAAAATAGATAAAAATATAAATTAGACCGAATTAAAGCCCATTGGGAAAATAGTAACTCGAAGTTTGTCAAAAGTAATATTAATGTGAATTGAGCTCATAATATATCAGTTGGTGGTATAATAACTCGAAGCAATCAAGAGAGTCAATAACATGGCAATTAGGTTGATATAAAGTTATTTTATTAGTAACTCGAGGTAATCAAACTACTAATCATGACATCAATTAGGCTCATAACAAATCAATAGGTTGAATATTAGCTTAAAGTACTACACCAAGATGCAACTTAGGCGAATTCAAGTCCATTTGGTCAATAGTACCTTGAAGGGATCAAGAGAGTAATCATAATGCGACTTGTTATCATAATAAATCAGCTAGTCGATACTTTGTTGAAAGTAATGTCAAGAGTAATCATAATGTCAATTAGACCGAATCAAACTCTATTGGGTCAACTGTTAGTCGAAGTAGTGAAACGAGTGATCATAATGTAATTGGGCTGAGAGTAAATCCCTTGGCTGTATAAAAGTTCAAAGTAATAATGAGAGTGAGGATTATGTCAATGAGACCTATATAAAGTCAAAGAGGTCTCACTTAATGTAATCAAGATGTCAGTAATGCTTATAAAATCTCCGTTGTGTGACTAATATATCGTGAAAAATACAAAAGTTAAGTTAATTTTGTTAAAGTCAATTGTATTAATAATATCACAGTGTAATCAGAGGAGTAATCCAAGTCTTAACGGAGCTTTTATGTAGTCGTATTTGCCAATAATACCTATACACCCAAAAAGTAATAAAAATTAAAAAAAGCTTCTACCAAGTTTAATTTTCGTCAATAATTTATCGAAGGATGGAGAGTAATCAAAAATGTTGTTGAACTTTTATCATGTAAATTGTGTTATGAATAGTTTGAAGTAATTAGAACTACAAGCCATATGTCAACTAATACTCATGCCACACGGGCAACTCGAATGCCATTTACAACGAAGGACATTTGTGTGATCGGCGAATCAGCTCGCATTCTGTCGCGCGTGGAATGCGCTACTCCCGGAGTGTCGCGCGCTGATTGGCCGTCCGCTCAAATGCCATTCGTTGTAAATGTCATTCGGGTTGCCCGTGTGGCACGGGTATAAGATTTAAATAAAGTCAGATGTGTCAATAATAGCTCGAAAAAATCAACAAAGTATTCACAAAATGCAACTGCTCTTAAATCATCTGAATTGTGTCACTAATAAGCCGAAGTAATAAGAAAGAATAAGCAAAATGTCAATTCACCTACATTAAAGTCGAGTGCGCAACTAATAACTCGAAATTACCACAAGAGTAATCAATATGCCAATTAAGCTTCGTCAATCATGCGACTAGAAGCTCCAAGTAATCGAAACAGTGATCAAAATATCAGGTGTCCCCAACAAAATCTAAAAACAATTACGTCAACACGCCCAGAAATGTGTGCCGTGGTATACTTGCGCCATCTCTTAGCGGATTACGGCAGCGCTCCCATAGAAGCCCATGCATTTAGTGTACAAATATGACAATAACACCGAAACGTTACGCTTTTAACAATTCGCCATGCTTTCATTTCATTTTATTATATACCGCTATTATTGTGCCAAAATTTCAAGGTGATGACGTGTAAACTGCAGATTCTTCAGTCGAATAAAGTGTTTGATATATTGCCACTACGGATAGTGTCAAAGTTAATTAAAGTGTCCAGTTTATCCTTGGGTATCAACAACTCTTTCTGATTTTAGAAATTAACTAGAATCCCTCTCTAATATTATGGCAAATTTTGGACTCTCTAAAATGTTTATTACATTTGCAGTAAAATATATTTCAGAGGCCTTGTCAGGATTTCGTGAATGAGAGAGCTTTTGCACGACATAAACGCTTAAATTCATTTTGCTGTAAGTCAGAGCGCAGCCGACATAACAAGTAAATGAGGCCAATCAAGGAGAGTCAGAAAACACTATGTCACGAAGCTCAACGTCTTATAGCGCGTTTTTGTCCCCGGTCAAAGCAATCAAGCGCAAAGCATGCACCATGGCCTCGCGCTTTTAGTATGCTTGTTTCTGCATTTTGATCTATGATAAAACAAGCAATGGCAGATTTTTTTTCAACACAGGTGTTTAGAAGGGCGCTCAATATAACTCATCATTTGGATGGTAGTTTGATTAAACTTGATTACCAATTATCTTACCTTATAAATAACCACCTCAATATTGTTGAAATAGTACGCGAGGTCGAAGATTATGCATGTTCAAGAAAAGAATAAAAGTTTATTTTTTAGCCCCAGTAACCTAAACTTAAAATTTGTTAGGCGAGTGGGTAGCAGATTTTTAAGTGCTTTTTACAGCGCTTTTGATTTTTTTTTCAATATTATTAAGTCTATTTATAATTTGACATCGAAAAACAAATATACCAGCGTCTTACATGCATTTTTATATACATATATTTTCTGTTTGAATGCAACAGAAATGGAGAATTTTACAGTAACGCTGGCATTGTATGTTAATGCATGTGATCTCAATGATGTCGATGTGACTTATTTGTATTTAAAACATTTGATGTCGTCGATATTAATTATTGCGCGTTTCGCAATTCGACGCACAAGCGTGTCGAATGGGGACGCATTTTTGTGACGAAGTGACGAGGCGCCGGAGTACCTCTCGCGCCAGCTTCTCGTACAAGCCGCTCCCCAATCTCCTCATGATCGTGATCACGATCGAAGCAGGTGGACATCTGTTTATTCTAGCTAATGCTATGTTCACACTACTAAAGCCGCTCAATCTGTTTACGTTTGTCTTGCAATTAGCGTCAAATGCGCCAGTGCACAAGGCCCGTGTCTGATGCGGCCCTTGGAAGGTAATGGCGGCGCAGCACTGAATTGAGCGGCACTTTGGAGCGAATGGCCGCTCGTAACACGTTCCTGGTGTTCGACCAAAAAAAAAGTAAAAACGCCTTTATCAAGGGGGTTTACCTCTGCCTAAAGCCCCTGGATGTGTTTCCGCTTGTTTTCCAAGTAGCGTAAAACACAACAGAGCGCGAGGCCCGTGTCTCGAGAGACCCTTGGAAGCAAATGGATACGCAGCACTGAAATGAGCGGCCCTTCCTTGGAAACGAATGGTGGCGGCCGGAGCACCCTCCCGTGGCACGTGTCTTGCGCGATGGCCAGAGGCATGAAGCCCCTCGATGTGTTTGCGTTTGTCTTGCAAGTAGCCTCAATGGCGCCAGTGCACGAGACATGTGTATTGAGCGGCCCTTGGAAGCAAATGGCACAAACACAGCAATAGAACGCGCCCTCGTACGCTTTTATGGAAAGATGTATACTCCGTTACTGGCACGGGCGCGTGGCTTCATTTATAGTTTCGTTTGCGCGAGAACACGTGCAAAGTCGAAGTTTACGGGACATTCGTGGTTCGAATGAGGCATGGAATCCAGTTAAAAAGGTAGGTTTGCATGCGACATATGAAGCAGAGATGTCCTGCGGACTAGGTGATAACTAGGACTGGGCGTCAATTTTATTCGAATAATTAATCAATGGACCTATTGCTATATTACCCAAGCATGAAGGAGAATGCTGGGATTGGTGTTCCACGGGCCACACGCGCAAGCCTTCCCCGTATAAAAGAATCGAAGTAAATAACCAAACTAAAGCGTTGACTAACGCGCGTGCAAGATGCCATTTGTTTTAGGCCTTTTCTTTAGGGCAGTTCAACGTTGGGACAGTTACTGCTGCAGACGCCAGCACGTGAGGCGCGTGGAACACCATTCCCTGCTTTCTCCTTGATGGTTGCGTAATTTAGTAATAGGCCTATAGGTTCAGCTGCGATAAACGGACAATCGCATGGCGTTGAAGTGGCTGGGGGCACATATAACCTTCTCTACTTCTTTCGAGTCACACATCTCGCCCCTACAGTTTAGTTTAGGTCAAATTTTCACCTAAAGTTTGCTTTCATAGAGGTGTACTCGTAGACGTGCGTGGTGAAAGCGTTAAAATTTTAATTTTTCCTTTGCCAAAATTTAACGGATTAACTGGTTAAAACTTTAATCGTGATTATATCATTAATTGATTCATCGGTAGGTTATTAGATCAAGTGCCCAGACCTAGTTATAACGCAACGTAGGAAAACATAAGCAAACGCCCCTGTGAGTGGACATTGCCTCGTTCAGCAGTTTGAAAAGCAATAGCCGCGATCTCTTACGGCCTTTGCACCGGGAGTATAGTTGTTCAATGCGGCGGCAGCTTGGATGGGTCGCTGTAACCCTACCGATCCTACAGCGCATTAATTCCATCTGAGAGTCACGTCGTCCTCACCGTGTTGTCCTCTTTGCTCCGGATTTGAGTTGGATAAGTTTATAGAGTAATTAGACATACAAGTTGTGAGGCCGGCTGCCTTCAGGGACTTATGCGGAACACGTCTTTCAATTCGTCTCCTTAAGAAACAAATTTGTATAGACAAGCATTTTATTATTGTAAGCCGAAACTTGTTTCAATCGGCTCACTACAGTTATTTCAAGCAAGTTTAATTGCACACATTTTTAATCGCAGTGGTCGGGGAACAGTTGTTCAGGATGGCTCAGGCAGCGTTGGGCATGGTTGTGTGGTCGCACCCCTACGCGGCTAAAGAAATCCAATTGCTCGTTGGCGAGAGTGAAGGCCACAAGGAAACCGCTCTCTAGCCCTGTCATGGAAGAACATGGCAGGGCAGCACTGAGCAACTCGCTTGATTTTATTTCGCATCACTCATTGCGGGGACTCCGCAAAACGAAAGAGAAGCGCGAGGAAACCTCACGAGTTGTGATCCTGGGCTGGCTTGCTAGAACAGCGTCTCTGCTGAGACGCGACTGTCTTTAGACGCGGCTTGAGTCCCGCTCAGCTCGAGCGCTGGCTTTGGCATTGCTTTCTTTCCCACAGGCTCAGCTGAGACGCTGTTTCTAGCAAGTCGAACCTGGCTGCTTATAACGGCTGTACAACACTAGAGCGCACGACACAAGAGCGCGGACATTAGAGCGCCACGACGTTAGCGCGCGCGACACTAGAGCGCCGGCGACGTTAGAGCGCGTGACTCGGAGAGCGCGGCGACGTTTGCGCGCGCGACTCAAGTTTTAGTAGGTAGCTCGCGTGTCCTTAGAGCGCCCGTCACGAGGGCGCACAACCAGTCCAGCGCTAGAGGTCCGACCGGACCGACCACTTGTTCAGGCGTCGCGTGTTTTATGTCAAATTGGCAGGGATTCATAGCGCGGAATTTATCAATGACATTGCGAAATAAGTCAACAAAATTTTTGCGTGTGACAAAAGAAGAAATGTTACAAAAAGTGGCCAGCAAAAAAAAAAGAAAGAGATGGATATTTGCAGCGTTTATTTTCGCAGAAAAAAACATTGCAGCTGACCTAGCTTCATTAGTTCTTTGATTTTGTATACCACAGATTTGCAGCGGAGGTTTCCTGTATCCGTCAAAAGACTGGAAAGATCTGCACCCGATAAAATTGCGCTCAGCTTTCCAATTCGATGAGTTTTTTACTTTTTTAGCGGTGAGCTTTCTTCATTACGGACATGTACGTCAGAATATCATTTAATCTTATGCGAGGGACGTTTAAATAGCCACCAAATAGATCGGAGCGCTTATGCCTGTCAAGAATAGACCAAATATAGCAAAAAGTAAACTACTTATATTATATCCGAGAGGTGCACCACAGCATTGTAAAGAAATCTTAGACTCGCGGCTCCACTCTGCTGCAAACCTTCCCGGTGCCTATATGCCCCAGCCCACTCCCCTGCCCCTTTTCTCTCTGATGTCAGTCAGTAAACAATTGGTTAGAAAGAGTCGTACCCGTTTTATTTTTACTTTTTTATTAAAGACATATTCAATCAATCGAAAATTGCCATTGCTCCAATCCGATGTGTCGGACAATTTTGTTCTGTCGGTGGAGCCGCGGGTACATCACACATTTTGCGGTGTTCGCTCAACATGGGGTGCGGTCTCGTGTCGCGCGCTCAACTGGTTGTGCGCTCTCGTGTCGCGCGCTCAACTGGCCGTGCGCTCCTCGTCGTCGCGCGCTCAACTGGTCATGCGCTCTCGTGTCGCGCGCTCAACTGGTCAAGCGCGCTACTGTCGCAGCGCCCTCCTGTCGCGCGCTCTAACGTCGGCGCTCTATGTCGCGCGCTCTAAAGGCGCTCTCCCGCTTATAACTAGCTGCAAAGGACAAGGGTCGTGGTTGGTGTAAAGCGCAGAGTGGAAGCTTGGAGTCGTTGCATTGTTAAACCAACACCATGAAAGTTGATCATTTTAAACTGTTCTTATTTGAATAAATGTAATAAAAATTAATAAAAAAAGACGATTTTGTGAGGATTTCGCACATGTGCAACGCTTTTGATAGAGCACTTTCATTCATTCATTTATTCATTTATTGTACCCTTAAGGGCCCTTCTTCAAGGGCATTACATTAAGGGGGGGGGGTCATACATGAAAAAATACAAAAACAAAGCATTAGGTGTTGCAGCTAACAATGCTGCACTTGCATAAGATGTGAAAAAATACAATGGCCACTATATCAGGTGGCAGGTCGTTCCAGTCTATGATGGTCTGTGGGAAGAAAGATTGGTTAAAATAATTAGTGCGACCAGTGATCCGCGACACATGGACTGAGTGGTTTAGCCATAATGATGATCTGCTAGGAGGAAGAAGCAGTGAGGAACGTAGTATTGGGTGAAAATGGTAAACCTTATGAAACAAACTTAAGCGTGTTATTTTACGTCGTACATTGAGAGTTTGGATATCGAGCTGATGTTTGAGAGATGAAACACTAGTCGTTGGGAAATAGTCGTTTAGGATAAATATCACAGCACGATTTTGGATGGACTCAAGATGGCTGATGAGATAGGCTTGGTGTGGGCTCCAAATGGCCGATGCGTATTCCAATTTCGGTCGCACATATGTTTCGTAGGCCAATTTTCGTAAGTGAGAGGGCGCTTCTTTTAAATTTCGTTTGATGTACCCCAGAGTCCGGGAAGCTTCTGCCACAATAGTTTCGATGTGGTTATTCCAGATTAGATCACTTGTCAGCGTTACACCGAGGTATTTGTAATAAGATGTAGAGTGAACTAGGTCGGAGGAAATAAAATATGAAAAGTTGCTTGTTGTTTTTTTCCGAGTAAAGCGAACCTGCTTGCATTTTGACATATTCAATGACATAAGCCATTTGGAGCACCAAGCATAAATTAAACTTAAATCACTTTGAAGCTGAAGATGGTTATTGTGAGAATTAATTTGGCGATACAGAACACAGTCATCCGCGAAAAACGGATGCTAGACGTGATTGAGTTAGGTAAATCGTTAATAAATATTAGAAACAGTAAAGGTCCAAGCACGGATCCCTGAGGAACCCCAGAAGTGATGCGACTGCAGTTTGATTTATGGTTGGTAGCAACAGTGAACTGGGTACGAGAAACAAGAAAGTCACGTATCCGGGAGACTACAAGAGGGTCAATGCTAAGACAAGAAAGTTTATCAATTAGGCGATGATGAGGAACCCTGTCGAACGCCTTCGAGAAATCAAGGCACAAGGCATCTGTTCGGCGTAGTGAGTCAGTATTAGTGAAAAGTTCATGAGTGAACTCTACAAGTTGCGTTTCGCACGAGAAGCCCCTCCGAAAACCATGCTGGCGATTGTAAAAAAAGTTATTTTCTTTTAGGTGGGAAATAACGTGAGAAAATATTACATGCTCAAGAAGTTAGGACGCAATGCAGGTTAATGAAATGAGACGGTAGTTCGAGGGCAGCTTACGATCGCCGCTTTTAAAGACTGGAACGACCTTGCCCAGCTTCCAGTCCAAGGGTAAGCGACCTTGCTCCATTGACTGAGAAAAAATCAATTTAAGACACTCACTAGATGTAACTTTGGTATTGCTAAGAATTTTCGGGTTTATATTATCAGGACCACAAGATGACGCTAGTTTTAATCTTTCTATGAGGTGAAGTATTCCATCGGCTGAAATGTCAATGGAAGCCATAGGTACAAAGTCGGACAAGGGTAAACATGGAATATCAGTGGTATTTTCACAGGTGAACACAAAAGAGAAATAATTATTTAATACAGTAGCGCAATGAAGCTCAGATACAGCGACTCCATTTTTGTCCTGAAGATGAATCGAATGAGTGCCTCTAGGCGAAAATATATTCCAAAACTTCTGGGGATTAGAGCGCAAAATTCTTGGTAAATCTAAAGAGAAGAATTTCTGTTTTGGCGATCTAATACTTTTTGTATAAGTTTTGAGGCACGCAAAGTATTCATTCCAAACAGAGTTAACGTTCAGCTGTTTCACTCTTTTATACAAACGTGTATTTTTATTGTTCAATGAACGCAGCGTTTTGTTATACCAGGGGTTATTCCTGTCGCTCCGCACAGTGACAGTGGGGACGAACTGCTCAGAGCGACTGTTTATTTTATTTTTAAAAAGTAACCAGTTTTCTTCAACCGACCTTGAAAATAAGTTTTCGGCGTATGTTCGATAAAAGGAAGATAAGTGCTGATTTATTGCCACGTAATCAGCTTTGTTGAAGTCGCGGATTGTTTTGATTGTGGGGTTCCTCGTGAGGACGGGAATTGATAACTCAGTGAGCAAGATATTGTGGTCACTTAAACCTGGAACAGAGTCAACATTTTCTATAGGTTCCGGAGAGCTAGTAAGGACAAGATCAAGAATGCTATCACCACGAGTGGGATGATTAACAACTTGGATGAGGTTGAAGTTCAAGCAGTTATCGAGAAATTTTTTAGCATCATATCGACCCGCTTGTGGTATAATTAACTCAGTCAATGTCTGGAAAGTTGAAGTCGCCAAAGATTAGGAATTGCGCTTTCGGGTAAAGGCCCTGAATGTTAAGCAAAACAGAGTGCAGATTGTCACAATAATCACTATCCCGACTTGGCGCCCGATAACATGCGCCGATTATGGTTTGCCTAAATGCCGACGTAATGCAGACGAACACCGTCTCTAGGTCAGGACAGGCTCGAACACAAAATGAGGAGACACCTTTTTTTATCGCGATGAGCACTCCCCTCCTCGTTTCGAAATCCTATCGCATCGATAAACGTCAAACTGCAGTTCATCAGGAAAAATTTCGCTGTCGTTTATTTCGGGTTTCAGCCAGGATTCCGTTAGAATGACAATGCTAGAGTTATTGTCACAAATGAATGCACTTAGATCATCACGTTTAGTCATAACACTGCGTATATTAGTAAATGTAACACTGTAGTTCAAACTTTTTGACTGCCTCGCGTGCACAGCTGGGCAAATGGGTGTGATGTTAGGAATCTTCAGTTATCTAGAGACTTCTATAACAGAGTCGGAAGGAACATCATATTTATAGCACTTATTATTCATATGCAGCTTATCATAGCGGATTTTGAATGTTTCATTTTGAGACCGAGCAAACAAGTACAGTTTGTTACGAGCGGTGCGGACAGCGTCCGATAAGTCTTCCCGAATGGCGTACTCAGAATCTTTTAGTTTAAAGCCCGAAGAGAGAATGTTCTGTCTATCTTTGTAACGCAAGAACTTGACAATGATGGGCCGATCTTTGTTAGGTAAAACCTTTCCAAGCCTATGTGACCGCTCAAGGTCGTTCGGGTCAAGCTTAATTCCCAGCTGTTGCTCACAGAAGCTCAAAATAGTTGCCTCCGATTGAATCCAAGTTTCATTTTGCAAGTCAGGGATACCAAAGAACAATAAGTTCGATCTCCGAAGCCCGTTTTCGGCATCGTCGCACCTTGCGTTTACTTCCGATAACTCCAATGCAATTTTGTTGGAAAATTCCGAGCTGCTTCCGCTCCCATCCGAAACCGTCCTCATAGAGCTTAGGTCGGCCTCTATTGCCGCTACCTTTTCTTTAAGGTTCTTTATTGCCACATCTGTTGATGATTGGGCGTCCTGGAGCTTCTTAATTTCGGTAAGCATGTGGCTTTGGCTAGTCTCAATTCTAGTTACAATGCTCAAAATATTAGCGACTTGGGAATCAACAGTGTCTGGTCCGGGATTGGTTTCGATATCTCCAGACAATTGCAGGGTTAGTAATGCTAGGTAAACGGCATGCGCACTCTGCGCCAGGAGCATAAACAGTTGGCGTCGACACTCAGAAACGTCGTAGGGGCACGACACCGCAATCAAACAGGGGTCGTTACTTCGGTGGCTTTATGGAAAAGGGGTTTATTAGACCCTTTTCCTGAGCCTCAGATTTGAGTCACGATGACTGGCTGTTTGTTTCCGTACCAGTCACTGCGGTTTGCACATAACGCTCTCTGTAAGTTGTCTATGAGTAGAGTAACATGAAAACTGAAAATCTCAAATCTCTCCACGATGGCGAACAAAACAGAACCAGCGCGGTTGGAAAGCTGGAACCTTAAAAAATTTGTTTGTTAAAAATCTTGGAGTGAAGAGAAAGAAATTCCCCTTCGTCGTCATCATCAGATGGAGTTCAATATTTGCATCTTTCGTGGTGTCGGAACATGGCGGACAGCATTGAATAGCTTATTTATGGGCACTGGGTGTTTTCGAGAACTTGCTCGCGACCTTTGTGACGCGCTTCTCGTTTTCTTTCTTTTTTTTTTCTTGCAAGATTAACTGACTCACTGCAAGAACGAGGAAGTAGCGCGAGGAAATATTTGATAAAAGAATCCTCTGCGTCAGGGACAGAATCAGCGCCACTTTGCCGGAACTTCTCAACCTCGAATTTCAGCCACCTTTCAAAAGATGGCGCAAGTGCGCGTCGTCTGCTACAACATAGGTTATTTTTATTATTTAGGACAATTAGTATGCTTTAAAATAATTACAATCATAGGCAGTGATTTTAATTAAGACGATAAAAGCTCTAATTAAAGAATCGTTATTTAAATAGCTGTCCTCTTCTTTGAAACCGGTTCCTTGCGTACAGAGTCGAGCTTCAAAATAGTCCCATGATTTAAAATTATTTTAAACAAATCTGAATATGAATGCAAAAAAATCACGCTTCAGGTGAACCAGCTCAGTTCCTCTAGCATACAATTAAAAAAAAAATCAGATGCCAGAACGCTGTCTGAGAAAACTAAGAACGCGTTAAGGAAATTCTTTAAAATTTTATCACAATCAAGTTGTGTTTACGAAAAAACGGGTGGCGTTGCACTTCTAATATTTTGTATGCGGAGTTCCTATATTCACCAGGAGCATGCCCTTAAATGTCGTTATTGCGTTATGATGTGACACTGAGTTACGAAACTTCAAAATTGCATAAAAAAGGCTCTTTTTGAATAAATATTAAAAAATGTGCGTGTGCCAATTCAGAAAAACACGTATATAGGGAATTAGACGAGTCCTTCATCTTTTAATAAAAAAACAAGAACGGGTCTTGGATGCATTACGAGTCTAGAAACTTGGAATGCATAGGGTATGTCTTTGAAAATATCAAAACTTGCACTTTTTGTTTTCTTATTTTGCGTTAAGTTTTAAAGCATGCGTATCATATTTTGCACTAAAAGAGTAATGATGAATTGGCAATTTATTTGCAATAAGAACGAAATACATAACACGCCCAAAGACGCGACATTTGCATCGCAAACAGGAGCGTTAGCACAGCTGACACCGGTATTATGCAGACTTGTACGTAGTTCAACTACTCTACTCAAGTTACTGTAGTTTAACTACTTTTCTGAGATAGTTTAGTAACTTTCAATTACATTTTTACTTCGGTAATTAGTAGTTTACTTTAATTAGTTTTTCTGAGTAACTTCCACTCAAATTACAAATTACTTTCGAATTTTAGTGGTTGTTTTGCCTACCAACAAACATTCCTGCACAAAAGAGATAAGATGTTGGAAGATCAGCTGATATTTGCAAAGAGGGAGAAGCATGTGACGTAGGAAGAAGGGGGCGGGGAGAAAATAATTTGGAGAGCCCGAAACGCCCCAAAAATTTTCACGAGACCCCCCATATGCAACAACACTGCTGCGAGGCGCGGGGAGCGAACAGACACGACGCAAGAGAAGCCGAGTAACTACGGGATTAGCGCCGAAGACTGGCGTTTCTTTGTGTCGCAAATCTCAAGAAGACTTGACCCGTTTGAAGAAAGGGCTGGGTTCCGCTTTTCCCCAGCGTAGAACCTCTCCCCCACTACAGGAGGTGCACGCACTGCATTTTCACTCAAAGGAGGCAAAAAAGCGCAGCACTTGCTCTGAAGCTCATCTGGTGCTCCAGTTTGTGCTGTACTCGAAGAATCGCGTGCTAAAGGTCAACGCAAAGGGGAGTTTTTGCATTGCCTTTCCTCCCAAAACTCAGAATATGCAGATCTTCGAAGATTCGAAGATCGTTCGAGAAACCCTAATTAATTCCCCCAACGTTTTTATATAAAAAATAATAAACAAGCTGTGTTGGGAAGTACTCTAAGCACATGGTATTTAAAGTACCACTGTTTAGAAAACTTGTACTTTACTTGAAGCACATTCTCTGAGCATGTACTTGTACCTTCCGAGGAAACTAAAACTTCAGACTTCAATGTACATTCCCCGAATTAGAAAAAAAAATGGCGTATCGTCATGGGAAAACGCGCTCTTTCGAGACGCCATCTCGTGATTTCTCTTAATGATGTAATGACGGCTATAAGACCGACACAAATAAGTGTCTTATAAGTTGATTCTGTCAAATAGCTCGCCAGCGAGAGTAAAACAACGACTCTCTGGTGACTTGACTTTAAACAATATTTTCTGCCATTTACGTAAAAACTGATGCACCTCCGAATACCCCTGGAGCAATGCATACCAGTTAAAAAGCACTGTATGGAGAATGAAAGGTCACCATAAAAGATTGTGTTGTATTTTGTATTTATATTGTATTTATAGTACGTTACTTCAAGTACATTGCACCCGGTGTACTTACTGCTTTACTTTAAGTACATAACGTCATATTTACTTTGTACTTTACTTCCAGTACTTTAACGATGTACTTTACTCAACACTGTAAACAGGCGTGCATTGTCTAAAAACTCAAGCTCAGGCAGTGCTAAACCTCAAAATAGAAATGACACATTTGTAGTACATCACTGACCAAACAAGCAAGGAAGTACAAAACAATTAGGCACGCAGACGCAGAGCCAGCCATTAAAGCATTTATTTGAAAAAACAAGCCGATTTATATTTGGCTAGCACCATTTCGCTAACCGATCAAAACCGATCAAAACCCATGTACTTTCTTTTTACCATGAAAGAATATATAGAAGTAACTTCAAGAGTAACTTCAAAAGTAATTCGCTACTTTTAACTGTAATTAGTAATTTTTTCAATTACTTTTTATTTGAGTAATTTCTACTCTACTCAAATTACTTTTGAGGCCAATACTCAGTAACTTAACTTAATTACTTTTTTTGAGTAACTTGTACATGTCTGGTATTATGGTTGGGGCCGTGGGACCGCCGCCTTAATGCGCAACTTATAAAACAGAACTATAGGCCTGTAGATCCCAAGGTTAGAACAGTGCCACTAAAGTGCTAAATAAGGAAGTTTTAGAGAAAAGAGGGTCGGTATTTTCAGCCAGGGGAAATAAATTATGCATCGCAGAAAGCTCAAACTCAGTGAGAATGTGACGCTAACAAACGTTACCTAAAAAAAAAAAAAAAGATTGAGAAACACGAATTTTGTTTGAGTCGACGTCTACCTAAGCCTAATGTCGTCAAAACAAGAATTGGTATTGCGAACGCTTGTGGAATTTATATCAGTGCACTTGCAAGAAAAAAAAAATTTTTCTTTCTTGCTGGCGATTTTTTTTTTTTTTTTTTACTGAAATAGGTGTTATGGGAGCCCAAAGTGTTACTTCTTGTTTTGGCGATAATAAACTTGGGTTGATGTCGACTCAAAAAAGAATGTTGTCTTTCTCGATCATTTTTTGATCCAAATAACGTCATGTTCTCAAATTTCCGCGTTCTTTCCTAACCGCTATCACGTTCTCACAGCGTTCAAGCTTTCTGCGATGCATAGTTTACTTACCCGGGTGGGAAAAACGCTGTTCTCTTTTCTCAAAAACTAAAGCGTGTCTCAGAGAAAAAAAATACAGTGTTGTTTTTTTAAACGCAAAAATAAGCTATGCATCACCGAACGCTCATCCTCCGCCCTAATGTGGCGCTAAAGGTCCGAACCAGATGCCAAAGTTCTTGCACTAACCGATATCTTATGCAAGAGTTATGAGTGATTTTTCATAACTTTCAATTGGAAAATGGGGCCCATTTTCGCCTGTCTTCGGTAACTGGCGCCATAGAGCTTTATCTATTTGGGAGCTCGGTCTGCCGCCATTTTCCTAATGAAAATTTCAGAAAATCATTTTTTTTTAATAAGATAAGTGTTAGGGCTGAAACCAACAGAGATGCGCGAACGGATAGAAGACGACAAAAGGAAACACACATTCGTCTGCATTCGAATTTTTTTTTGATCAAACAGAAAAGTTTGTTTGTCATGCGAACTGAAACGGCATTATCGTTCATATATTTCCTTAAAACCCTTATTCATCGCGGTTATCCTGCTCGTTGCCAGCCTCTCCTATAGCTTTCTGGGTGTTTTTGTGTTCTCCACACCTCCTTGGAGCGGGTTATCAAACCAGTACTCAGACGAAGAGCATGCCGATACAGGACATAAAAAGTGCACAACTGCCGGATTTTTGAAATTTTACTAGCTGTGTTTCTAGTTCTAAAAATAGACATAAATTGTTTTGCAAGACGACGTTTGCGTGCCCGATTTCATGTACGTTTATGTTTGGAATTCAAACTTGGTGAGGCGTGCCAAATGTGCTGGCCCAAACGGCCGCACCGCCGCACCCTGAACTTTCGATAATTTCGAGCGTGGTTGGAACTGCGGAAATCAGAGCTGATTTTACGTTATGTAAGCCACTATAACCTACGACTTGACTGGCTGGCACCTCGCGCCGCCTGTTGACCGCTTCCGGCAGCGGCGGACGCAGGGTTAAGGTCTAGCTCGAGATTGG
This sequence comes from Ixodes ricinus, assembly GCA_037355805.1. NCBI lineage: Eukaryota > Metazoa > Arthropoda > Arachnida > Ixodida > Ixodidae > Ixodes > Ixodes ricinus. The sequence continues at coordinate 59,119 of JAZHYW010017869.1, forward strand.
CGGCGAAAAGCCCGTGGCCCGAGCTCGCCGCGAGCGCACGATCTGCATGCGCAGCTACGAACACTGAACTCGTGTGTTCCGGAAAAATGCTGCGCCATCTAGGGGAAAAGGCTACAAATAAATAGCGGTTCCATCCCCCTTGAAACTGAAAATCTCAAATCCTTGCACGATGGCGAACAAAACAAAACCGGCGAAAGCTGGAACCTTAAAACATGTTCGTTTGTTTATCTTGGAGTAAAGAGAAATGAATTCCCCTTCGTCGTCGCTACCATATATAGTTCAATATTTGCACCTTCCGTGGTGTCGGAACATAGCGGGCAGCATTGAATAGCTTATTTATAGGCACCAGGTGTTTTGGAGAATTTACTCGTGACCCTGTGACGCACTTCTCGCATTTCTTTTTTGCAACACTAACTGTGATTCACTGCAAGAACAAGGAAAAAGCGCTAGAAAATATTTGAGACAAGAATCCTCAGCGTCAGGGACAAAATCAGCGCCACTTTTCCTGATTTGGTCAACCTCAAAATTTCAGCCACCTTTCAAAAGATGGCGCAAGTGTGCGTCGTCTGCTGCAACATAAGTTCTTTTTTTAATATTTAGGACAATCAGTATGCTTTAAAAAATTACAATAATATAAAGTGATTTTAATTAGAACATGAAAAGCTCTAATTAAATAGCTGTCCTCTTCTCTGAAACCGATTTCTTGCGTACAGAGTCGAGCTCCAAAATAGTCCTATCATTTAATATTATTTTAAACAAATCTGAATATGAATACAATCAAATCAGCCTTACAGTGAACCAGCCCAATTCCTCTAGCATAAAAAAATGAGATCAGATGTTAGAAATGCTATCTGAGAAAACCAAAATAGCATGAAGGGAATTCTTAGAAATTTTATCACAATTAAGTGGTGTTTACAAGAAAACAGCTGGCGTTGCACTTCTCATAGTTTTTATGCCGAGTTCCTATGTTTACCAGAAGCATGCCATTCAATGTCGCTGCTGCGTTGTGATGTGAAACTGAGTTACGACACTTTAAAATCAAACAAAAAAAGGCTCTCTTTGAATAAATATTTAAAAAAACTGAGTGTGCTAATTAAGGAATACACGTATACACAGAACCAGACGAGTCCTTCATCTATTCAATAAAAAACAAGAACGCGTCTTGGATGCATTACAAGTCTAGAAATTCGGAGTGCATAGATATATGTCTTTGAAAATATCAAATATGGCACTTTTTGTTTTATTATTGTGCGTTAAGTTTTGAAAAATACATATCCCATTCTGCACTAGAAGAGTGATAATAAATCGGCAATTATTAAACAACGGCGGCAAAAGCAATGCCCGCACGAGCCGTGTGCCTGTGTTGGGGGGTGGCTATGTCGGCGATACCCGAGACGCGCGCGTAGCGTTTGAGAAGCGCCCGATATTGACATTAGTTCGCTTTCGCGGCTTCAAAAGCACGTGGGGCCAAAGGTAGTTTTGGCCCCACGTGCAGACCTCTTCATTATCACCTGGGAAGACCCCACATCAAATATTACGACGATGTTTTGCCTAAATGTTTCTTAAAGGAATCATATTTAAGCGTCTACCTTTTTTGCTGTTTCCACGTCTCTTGGGGTTCGGGCAAGCCAGCGGGCACGGAGAGAGTAACTAAATATCAGTGCGTCATATTTAAAACGGACGACGCGGAAATATCCTCCACCGACGAGGGCGACCCCCGGTACCGAAAGCGCGCAAGATGTGACGTCTTTGGTCCTTGGTTTACTGCTGGTCAGAGCCGCTAAAAGCTTCTTTTCAGTCGAAATACAAAATATAAGTGGCGCGAACCGTTTCAGATATTTATAAAAGTAGTTTTTGTTCAGTATTTTAGATCAGAAAAGAAACGAATGCAGTTTATAAAGTGCGGAAACAAGAAATGACCCGTCGACAAACCCGCCACCAAGCGGTGGAAAAGGCGGCGCATACTAGAAAGGGGGTAGTGGGATCAGGTGCCGACACGGAAAGGTCCCGGATGTACGCGGTGGCGCTGCGGTCGTATGGACAGGAGGATCCGACCGGCTCCGAGCGTTCCGAAGGCCTTCGGCGAGAAGCGTTGTCTTGCGGTTTGGCCGTTTGGCGGTATGGCAGCGCGAAGTGGCTTCCATTCTGAACTGATCTTTACCCCATGCTTGCTGTCGTTTGTGGCCAATGAAGTGTCATGCCGAATTAGAATTTAATTGAGTAGCAGATGCAATGCGAGCCGCTCTGGCTGCCCGCTGCATGCAGCCTATCCAGAACATGCTTTAGTGGCGCCAACTTGAGCTGTCGACACGGAGTGCGGCAGCCGTGACCGCTCGCTGAGCTCACTATCCATCCTCTAGTTCATGGCCACTCAAACAACCAAGGAAGTCTTGAAGGAGGTTATTTTTTGCTTGTTTTTGTAATTTTAATTTGCCTTTAACTTTTAAAATAAAGTGAATTTCGAGAAAAGAAAAGTTTCACTAAGTTGCTACGTTCAGTGCGCTCAGATTCGGTGCAAATTCAAAACAAGTAAAGAAGTCCTTGCAGGGCCCCTTTAAAGGGTCCGGCAAACTTTGCAACTGCCCAAGTTGCCGAAATCGGTTTACTCGAGCGGGCGAATTTAAGGCGCAACCAACAGCGCAGTCAAGGCGACGGCGTGGGTGTAGCCAACATTGAGCTAAACGTCATCCCCAGTTAACTTTTTTGCTTGTTTTTACTTCTCCAGGCAAGCGAGGTGAGTGACGTCAGCAACGTTTCCTCTTGGCGCTCAGCGGTGTCCACGTGATTGGCGTAAAGCGCCTGGGCAGCGCGCTTCTTGTGGGCAGTACAGGCGTCCCGCCGTCTACCCGCAGTCTCCCGCGTCACAACTACCGTCGTTGTCTCACCGCTTGTAATTATCGTCTCTCGGAGTTTCGTTCACACTACGGACACTACATGTGTAGACTTAGGCCGCAGTTGTCTGGGACGCCGTCGAATGTCGTAGACACCGAAACGTGGCAAAGAGTGCGGTGCAGACGACACTTGCGTCTGGCATATGCCCGCCCCAATCCCACCCGACGTTTTGTAGAGCATCACGTGACATCTCGTACCACATAGTAGTCATGTTCTTGGCGGCCCGAGGTCAATGTTGCCGGACAGAGCCGAAGATTAAGCTTCATTTCTGCTCGTGTTTAAAATTATATTTAAAAATATATATCCTAGCTTTTGCGAAGCAGATGACGTAGTGTCTTATGCTAGGGCTTTTTGACGTTAAATCACCCATTATCCCGAAATCTTCGGAATTGAGCGGAGTTGCCCTTTAAAGCGAGAAGTCACGTCATTTTGTTTTCGCACCCTGTAAAGCTGATACTGCAGCCAATGTCACTAGCACGAGGTCACTGCATTGAAAAGTTTTTTCACAAAGCGAGCACTCGCGTCAGAAACGCTCGTCTCAAAGCTAGGAGCTCGGGTTAGCTCGCGCTTCTACCTTTGGCAGCAGTCTCAGCTTAAGGCTGCGGTCCCACGGCAGCCATCTTGAACAAGGCATTAGTTCAACCAATAGATGGCGACACGCACCCGTGGGGTGGCCGAAATATTGGTTCACGGTGCGATGGTTCGAGCACCATCACGTTCCCCTCGTGGCCCTGCTCGCGCCGCTGTTGTGCTCAGCTGGCTCAATAGCGTGGCCCAGCAAACTCATCTATGCGAGAATGTCAGGCTGATATAGGGACATGCGGTTCGGCGGTTGCGACGGGCTTTCGCAATAAATCTTACCAAGAAGGAATCGATTGTTGATTGACGTGTCAATATTTTGTCAATGAAAAATTCTTCTGCAGGAATGCACGCTCAGTAGACTCAATCTTCCAAGACACCAGTGGAAGCGGACGTCTAGTAAACTGCTTCGCGATTTACGGTATTTACCTCGCCATTATAATGACGACTGAAAAGTGACGTAACGAAATATTGTGTTTCACGGGATCCGGAAGATGTTGTAATGGTTGTTACATTATAGTTCCCAGAAAACAAGCGCAGTTGCAATATTTTCGGAAGTACCGACACACATTATGTTGTAAGTACAGCTTAGGAGGAATATGATGAAAAGCATCAGTATAAATAGGAAGACGTTTATTAGCCATGAAGACACTATGATTGAGCGGCGTTTGGTGACGGCAAGTGATGAGCGTTCGGGAATTTATAAGTTCAGATGATTGCTAAATATAGATATGCAGACAATAAAGACCTGTTTTGTCGAGAGATGGAGTTGCGGTCATGATCTGATATCGGACGACTCGTGGCAGACGTACAAGCAAGTTTCGTCTCAGCGAATGGTAAGCGTCAAGTGTCAAGCACAGCACGTCGCTACCGACGTTGTTGACGTTTCGAACACTTACCGCTTTCGACAAAAGTGTTGGCACCTGGGCTAACTTTGCGGAAAGACTCGAAGTTTTCCTCGAGTCCAGCGCCATTATGAACAGTTACTGAAAACGATCCACTATTCAGTCGGTGGGTGCATGGCGATACGTATCCGCATCTGCGGAGTCATGGTCGATGCGTACTCTAAGGGGTTGGAAGTTTACACGATGCATGCCACGACGTACAAACGCGTCATTGACGTTCTACTCCCTCGTTTCGCTACTTTTGCCCTACTGAAAATACTTTTCTCTGATAACGCGCCGAATCTTGTTTAAAAAATAAACAAACAAGTTTCTAAAAAAAACGGCATCAGGCATTACATTAGTTAACCATACCATCCTGCAACTAACGGGCAAGCAGAACAGATGGTGTGCGAAACGAAGAAAGCCCTCTTGAAGCCTACGGAAGAAGCAGTTCAGTGAAGAATCGCCAAGTTCTTGTTCCGGCACCATATTACGGTCTCATCTTCCACGGGAAAAACACCAACCGAAGCAATGTTCGGCGGACGAAGAGCCACACCCCTCGATCTCATGACACTATGGCCTACAAACAGGGGCGGATGCAGGAATTTCCTGAGGGGGGGGGGGGTCAGGTGTTGGTCAGCGTACCATATGTTTAGGAACCCCTCCCCTCTCCTTCGTTTTACGTCCTAAATTTTACACATGCAGAAATTAAGAGGGGGTCAGGACATCCGGACCCCCCTCTAAATCCGCCCCTGCCTACAAACGAAGATCGAGAGATTCCCAGATCGGGAGTAATGACAGTTTATTCGATCGAACAACTCGTCAACGTGAGGAATTTCAGCGGAAGTCCGGCCTTTCATGTAAAACTTGAGTAGAAAAGACTATGTTGTTTGGCCAGATGGTGTCATCCCTCTGAAGACGTTGGATATCAATGCCCTTGAGTGTAAATATAACTAAATCACAAAAATCTCTTTGTGTATTGTGTAACTGCCCTTGTACTTGGTAGAAGAATCTATGGTGGTGATTTGGACCTTTCACAACAGGCTCTTTTTTTATTTTTCGCCCCATACTTTTTTGCGGTTTCGGTAGGCTTCAAGAATCTTTTGGAACGGGGACGCTTCACCTCAACAAGGCCATTTGTTCCAAGCCGTCCATCAGGAGATGCTGCTAGAAATCCGTCCTTTATATTAATGAATAAGCCGCACTTTTGCACAATGCAGTTTTTCTGTTCCACGTACAGTTGTAAAGCATCATCCTCAATGATTCTACCATATTCTTTGCGGGTGCAGAAAAGTCTTTGGGTACACGATACTTGAAACAAGTCTGGCACTGTACGTTGTGGTTCGACACCCACTAATGTCGTCATCCTTATAGAGCCTCATCAATTAATCATTACCTCGTCACCTCATACTGCTCTTCGTCAACAGTAAGTACAATAGACTACCGCCATATTACAATCCAAGAATTGAAAAAATTAAGTCGTGCAGTCCTTCATTATGTTTATTTTTTATATAATGTTACTACGTTACATTGCCTCAAGACAATCGACGTCCATCGTCGATCTTAAAATATACCTGTATATAAATTAGACGCACAATCACAAAAAACACAGCGTGCCGCCTCTTTTCTTTGGATCGTCTTTTTGAAATCAGCGCAAGCTCGCGTGTTCTCTTTTCTGAGACGGTTAGAACGGTCGCACATAAAACCCGCGTTTCTCCTACCCGACCGCTTCCTTCTCTTATTGTGTGTAGTTGGTTATAACTAAATAAGCTATAATAATGGTGTATTATTTATATTTAGTTTCAGTTTCAGTCACGGGAAAGGAGGTTCGCGGGCACTGGTGCCACTAGCGGGAACAATGAGGAAGAGGCAGGTGTCAAAAGGTAGTGGCTCGTGGAACCCACGGGGCTTACGTCATGGCCCCTTCAGGTATTACAAGCTCCTTGAACAAGGGCATGAATAGTGTCATTAAATAAGCTACGCTTCAGAGTAACGACACTTGGCCATATCGTGGCGTAAAATCATGGTTGCCAGTGATCTGAACCTTTATCTAAAATCACAGGAAACTCTTTTCTGTTCTCCACAAATGTTTAAACAGTCCGCGACAGAGCAAAGCAATATTGCATCAGCTTCCTAACACCGGATAAAATGCTGAGTAAGTCGCACTTTTGAATCACGACGATCGGCAGTTGCGTTTGCTCTGCACTAGACCCGAAATGGCGGCTCCCACAACAATGTTGGGGAGCGGAGTGCCGATACTCCAAGCGCAGCTCACTTAGTGGCTCTAGGCATGAAGTGAACTCGGGTGCATTCTTTTCCTTCTCGTCTTTATTGTTTATTGATTTCAATCATATCGAATAATCAACACAATATATCACACTACGCTTGTGTAATTATTTATCTTAGATTTATTAACCTGACCCAGTACTTAAAACATTTATTTGTCGATAGTAAATATTCCAATATAATTTCTAAATGTGAAGGCAAAAATACACGGACACTGATGATGATACAAACGCCAACGCCGCCCTCGAAAATTTCTTGAACTTTAGAAACCAGCAGTTTGTCTGCCATCCGGCAGGTAGCGCAATAAAACACCCAAACAGTTTTAAATTTTTTTGAAACTAACTAAGCTCTACACCTATCAAGAAACCAAAGCAAAATCATTGTGAAAGTCTAAAACATCGCAATGTTTATCTATTCCATACAATAAATATTATTAGATGCCAATAAATCTGTTTCATGTCCATAAAAGCACATATAAAGAACCGGCAATCATGTTTGTGGTGATCCTCAAACAAAACTTAGAGATGCTTACTGAAAACAAAAGCTGCTATTTTGTATATCGGATATTAACCCTTCTTTATAACAGCATAATTACCCATCGAATAGTATAAATATAGACCAATGTGGTTTTTTGTGTCTAAGAAGGATGCAATTTTGCCTGAACTTTATGAATTTTTTAGAGAAACCAAATGGTAAATTGCGAAAAAGGGCTGCGCTATGCAAAATAGCACATATTTAATTTTCTTTGCATAAGAGGTTGATCAATTGTGTTGACAACCCATACCGGTGCATTCCTACTTCCAAACGATGTTAGTCTGATTTTACCATTTTTATTGGTTTTAACGCGAGTCTTACAGCAAAAGTTATACGTCAATCCTAATTAAATTTAACACACGTTTGTAGGTTTTATATATTATCAATAGCTATAAGAAGTTTCAGAAACAAATATGCCACAGTTGTCCAGAAAATAGCTCGTGAATATGCTTCCGTAAAGCCAATTTTCCAAGAGGTCAATTTCCGAAACTAAAAAAAAATGAAAAAAATGGGCCACGCTGTGCAAAGAAAACACTCTTTATCTACAAACCATGAAATTTTGGAGCAAATTTCTCTAACGGTAAACTCTCCCCATTTGTACTACCAAACCATGTATGACCAAAAACACCAATATTCGCAGATCCTCCCCGATCTTGCTTTTTGCTTCAGAAATATATATAATATATCCAAATGAGGCCCATTGCCTATTCTATAAGGTGACATGAGTTAAATATTTTTAGGTAGTGACTAAGCGTCAGAATCGCGCTGCAAACAAGGGCACATATTGTCATTTTTTATGGCCGCCGTGGGACCGCAGCCTTAAGGGCCAACAGGGGTGTGCGCGGCTGCTAAGCGCGTGCTGACGGTGGGCTTCCAGAGTTTTCTTGCAACGTGCATTCCACACGATCAAGAGTGCCGGTCTTAGCAGCCTATCAATGAGACCTCGTTTTGAGCATGCGCTCTAAACAGCACCCTCACATATGGCGTCCAACGAATATCCCCAATAGTGTACCTATAGTAACGGCTGGTAGCGGAAATAGACCGTTTGCTACATTACCCAAGCATCAAGGAGAATGCAGGGATTGGTGTTCCACGCGCCACACGTGCAACCTTCCCCGTATAAAGGATTCGAAGTAAATAACCAAAATAAAGCGTTGACGAACGCGCGTGCAAGATGCCATTTGTTTTAGGTATTTGCTTTAGAAAATTTACTACTGCTGAGGCCAGCACGTGCGGCGCGTGGAACACCAATCCCTGCATTCTCCTTGATGCTTGGGTAATATAGCAATAGACCTTTTGCTAAAGTACCCAAGCATCAAGGAGAATGATGGGAAACGATGGACACGCGTCACACGCGCTCGCCTTCCCCGTATGAAAGATTCGAAGTAAAACACCAAAATAAAGCGTTGACAAGTGCGCGTGCAAATGCCATTTGTTTTAGACATTTGCTTTAGAAAAGCTACTACTGCTGACGCCAGCACGTGCAGCGCGTGTACTACACTCGGAGCATGCTCCCTGGCGCTTGGGAATTTAGGTCCATCGATTCCCATCATTCTCCTTGATTCTTGGGTAATTTAGCAAAAGGTCTATAGGTCTATTACTCTGGTGCACGGTGTACGGCGAGATGTTTTGGTGGCGCCCTCCTATGGTTCCCCCTTGTGACGTCATTACCTTGCAAACAACAAGTTCGATGGTGTTTGTAAATAGCATCGTGGAAGCTTGAAATCCTTGCGCTCTCAAAGAAACACTGCCAACACCGTCAAAATTAAAGTTCTTTCATTCCTCTTATTCCGTCGATGATAAATCCCCTTTCCGACGTCATAGTCAGCGTTCGGCCAATCGTGGAAGGCCGACCACAGCGACGCTTTCGGTCGCGCACGGGGCTAATACCCTTCAGGTGAGGACAGCGCGCTCCTCGCGACGTGCTGATAAAGTTCGCTCTTCACTCTCTCTCTCTTTCTCTCTCTCACTATGGTTTCAAGCGGCGTCGGCAGGTGACTCGTCAACCCGTGGGCACGTACAAGACACTCGTGCCGCCTCATGTACCACGCGCGCAGGGCTCCAGCGAGGTTGTCGCACGTGCAGAAAGACCACGGTGTACCGGGGTGTCATGGCAACAAGATAATTTTTTTTCGCTCTCACACAGTTTCGCCGTTTGGCCGCCGGCGACACTGTCAGCCGCGGGCGCGGTGGCAGCGGAATGATGCAGCCTTTCGGATGCCCGTCGAACGAACGCTATCTGATTCCTCGCGCCGCGCGTTCAGCCCCGCCGTGTCCTCACCTAAAGAGTGTATCTTACACCGTGCCCTGGTGAAACAAGCCTCGAGCCGGAAGCAAAAGAACTGGAGCACGCAAATACCAGCAATGTTTAAAGCGCGAAGTGAAACACGGACGAAACAAAAAACACATACGAAAAGGACCGGCGCTCTTACAACTGATTTCATTGAAGAGACATTCACTCAGCCAGACTGTCGTTCACCATACCGATAACAGGCCTAAACCGATAACATATGTCGGCAGTCTTTTATGAAGTCATTTAAAAAAAGACATCTGCTTATCCAGCAGAAAATGGACCGCATGTTCACAACTTTTCGCCCAAGTTCTTGATAAAGAAAGCTTCAACGATGTCTCTCCGTCTTTTCATTTGCTATTTTAACAAACTTCGTGGACAGTTTGGTTGCCTGTATGTTTATTCAATAAAACCAGTTGTTACTAGCATCCGTCTTTGTAGACTGCGTTTTTTTAATCTTCCGTGTTTCAGTTCGCGCTTTTAGTTATTTTTTTTTTAAATGATATGAGCCAACTAGTCCCAACCAAAGTTTTAAAACATATTCACTCACCTCTCGGAGTCGTCAACTCGATCGAACGTGTCCCACGCTGCTGGTCATCAGCCGCAGAACTCGCAAGCGAGCAGTAGTATAGGCACCGATGTAGGATTTCCGTCGTTGTTACAAGCCTCGGAGAATGGCATAACGCACTTGCTCAACAACATGTAGTTGACTGTCATCGCCACGCGCCACGAACAGAATCATAACCACATACTTCGGCGCCGGCATTTTATCAGCAACGGAGGGCCGCTCGCGTGGCCGAGTACGCTTCGCCACCTCGTGGTAGAAATTAGTGATGGGCCGAACTTTTGCCGAATCGGAAGTTCGGCGCCGAATCTTGGGATTCGGCAAAGCCGAACTTTTGCCGAATTTTTCTAGAGATTCGGCAAAAATACATTGTTACCAGACTTAACGTTGCAATTTAGTTTTTTCTGGCGAAAAAAATGTTTTATGTTTTTTTTTCTTAACTTAAATGCAACATGTAATGCATATTGACACAGTTATTACTAAGTAAGGTGATATTCTACAAGATAATTGTATCGGTGTCGTTTTTGTGTTAACTGGCAATTTAAGGCTTATTCACACGATGCATCTTTTCAACGCGCCACAGTTTAGCGAAACCAAGATTTCGCGAAATCGGCCTGTTCACACGTGTAGCTTGACGCGCGAAACCTGTGACGTATTGACTCGCGAGAATTTCGCCAAACCTTGTCATCTGCACCGAGAATACCAAGCGTTTAGCATCAAAATGATATGAAGTACGCACAGTGTGAAGAGACAGTCTGTTTTATTAATACCACTCAATGAAGTTCGTCAGATTCGGCTCACTGGGTTTACTAGTCCTGCCAAACCCGGGAAAGACCGCGAACGTCAAAGAACAGGCAGATGATCACGAAGCACTTCGGACATTTTTGCAGCGCTAATAACGAAAGTTATCCCCAGTCATCATGTTTATATGCGGTGCTTGCACTCGTCGCGACTATTGATGAATCTGCACCGCGCCACCAACCCGTACTGTACGCGCCATTCACACACCTGCAACCGAGTAAACCAAGACTTGTCGCCCGTACGCGCCGCATCTCCGCTTGTCTCTCGCCATGTTTGTTTGTTTTCTTTCGGCTTTGGTTTGGATACGGAATCGGCCGAAAATCAGACTCCTCTAAAAGCTCGCTCTTCTTCTTGAGCGTTGTGAATAAATAGGATAGGGGGGAGGAAGGAGAGGGCCAATAGTGGATGCACACCTGGCGCGTTTGTCACTGGCTCTCAGGAGGGAGGGGGGAGGGGGGAGAAAAGTCTAGGGGTAGAGGGGGAATGGTGATAGAGGTGGTTTTATAGGAGGGGGAGGGAGTGGCAGTGCAAGTTAATTGTAGCGAATATTGGGTGATCGGGAAAGGTGGGGGGGGGGGAGGTTGGGGGTCCAGCGCTGGGGGCTGGCACGGCGCGGTGTCCGACGGTCAAGTGTTCGTCGGGGGCGACCACGTCGTGTGGTGAGAGGGCTTACTCGAGTCTGTCCGAGCCGGGGTCCAGGGGCGAAGGCACTCGCACGGGGAGGGAGGCGACGAAACGAGGCGCGCGGCGGACGCGGCCGTCGGAGTCGGAACCTCACCAGCTCGAACATCACGGGAGTAGGGAGGGGAGCGATGCTGCGCCGAGACCCCGACGGGATGGATGGATGGATGGATGGGGGGGGCGGGGGGGGGGGGGCCTCTGGGGGGGGGGGGGGGGGCGCCGCCATCTGGTGGGGGCAGCGCAACTACCCGTCCCGCCCGGCCGATTCGTGGGTGCGGCGGCATCGGGTAGTGCAACGGGCCAGCCACGCCGGGGGAGAGGAGGAGGTGAGGAAGCCGTGCGCCAGGTAGGCGCGCGCGCCGTCCATTTCTCGTCGTTTTTCGATGTGGATGAATGGCCAGGTAGACTTCGCATCCGGCCGTGCTTTGTTCGCACCCGTCCGGGCGCCCCGGGCCGTGGCGCCGTGCTCACAGGGACCACAGGAGCCCGGTGACCTCGAGAAAGGTGAGGAGAGCCCTGAGTGCCCGGTCTTTGCCACGTCGGTCGGCCCGGGGTCTCAGGATCTCCTCTGTTGTATTGCAAGGTAGTCCCACCGCGGCGAGGGAAGCTGTCATGGCCGCCCTGGCGTCGGAGAGCTCCGGGCATGCCAGGAGGAAATGGTCGAGATCGGACCACTCGCCGCAGTCGGGGCACTCCGGGTCCGCGTCGGCGTTCAGCAGATGCCTCCTCGCCGGTGTCAGGGCGCACCCAGTCCGGACTCTGTGCACGGCCGCGGCGGCGGCGCGGCCCGTGCTCCTTGGAGGCATCGCCGGTCGGTCTCCTGCCGCGTACCGCTCGTCCGGGTGGTTTGCGGCGGCCTCTCGTGCGACGAGCAGCCTGGCGTCGGCGAAGGGGCCCACGTCCGACGTCCGGTACGCGGGAGCGTCGTGGATTTGCTCCGCCAGGGCGTCCGCTCGTTCGTTACCAGGGATCCCGCAGTGACTCGGGACCCACTGGAACGCCAGGCGGTGGCCGAGGCCGCCGAGGAGCCGGGCTTCCCCGCAATCTCCCGAGCGAGGGGGACGCCCCTTCGAGTCCGTACAGCTGCGCCAGTGCTGCCTGGGAGTCTGACAGCACCAGCCAGCTGTCCGGGCGTCTGCTTTTGCAGCGGATGAGACGGAGCGCGAGGAGCAGTGCCGCCAGCTCGGTGGTTGTGCTTGTGGCGTGGAAGGAGAGCCGTTCTCCGACACCGAGGTCCGCCCTCTCGACGTGGACTGCCGCCGTCGAGGAACCGTCTCCGGGGCGGACGGAACCATCGGTGAACACTCTTGACCCAGCCGGGGAAGTGCCGCTCAACGTGGTCCATTGTCAGCTGCTTCGCCGCGATATCGGCCGTCCGGCGGCGGGTGCCCAGCCCATCGACGCGGAGGCGGACTGTCAGCGGGTGGGGCTCCGAGTGCAGCGGAGGGAGGGGGTGATCGCTGGTGCTGGGCCCGCAATGTCCCCCAGGATGCACAGGAGCCGGCCCAGGCGCGACTCGGGCCTCTCCGCGATTCGTGCCAAGAGTGGGGCGGCGGAATCGCAGGTGGAGATGCGAATGAGGTGCCCGAGTGCGCGCCTTTGGAGGTGGTTGTCCACGGTGTTTGCGCCGGCCTCCACGTACGTCTGGATGGATGATGCTGACCGGGATATCCCCAGGCATATCCGGAGCGCGATTCTGTGGATCCAGAAATCACAGCGGAGGTACGGCGATGCCTTGAACACCTCGGGTAAATCGTGGACGCCTGCCCGTGAAAGGTTTTCAAGGGGGAACCATGGGGGAACTCCGAGAGCTCGCAGAGGCCTGCTTACGTACCAGAGCAACCAAGACCATACAAGAAGAGCGAGCTCTCACAAACACACTCCACCTAGTACTCGAGCAAGAGGAAAAGAGCCAGGGGTCGTTCACCCCGAGCTTATGGTACTGCAAGACACGCCTTCTGGAGCTGATGACCGAAAGGCTGAAGGGGGCGCAGATCACAAATAGGGAACAGAACCTTGAAGGCGAGACCCAGCCTTCGAAAATCTTCCGAACTTTCGAGAAGAAAAGGACCAAGGCAAACCACATCTCCAGCGTGCGGCTAGGAGACCATCGGGCAGACTGGCAAGAGGAGGTGGTTGCGGCCTTCGAGTCGCACTACACGCACCTTTTCGGCCGACGTGAGCGTGATGCCACGGCCCAGCAGGCACTCCTACGCAAGCTCGCCACCACCCCCGAAGGGACCAGCAATTTACGGTACAAACTGAAACTATGTGGATTCTCATTCCTGTCGGTTTCAACTTGGTATTGTGCCGTCGTACAATTGCACGATCACTCCTGCATGATTAAGGTTAAAGATCTGAGTCATCCTGCCCAGTCATTCGCGCAGGGTAGAGGTTGTCAAAGCTCGGTTGAAAAGTCAAATTGCATTTTAGGGGCGAAGCTCCTTAGGGTCTAGCCTTGTCCGTCCGTCCGTCCGTCCGGGGTCCGTGCTCACATAAAAAGAAAAATGTTTGCGCAGTCGACAGGATTCGAACCTGTGCGGGGAGACCCCAATGGATTTCTAGTCAATCGCCTTAACCACTCGGCCACGACTGCGGGACGAGTAGGGGGCTCTGAGATGTGGTAGTAACTCAAGAGCTGGGGTTTCTGTCGTGGATGAAACGCTGCATGTAGCCGCTCAACGTCTATACAGGAAAGGGCGCTGCGGTCAAATGCGTATATAATCGCGTTAAACTTTGCATGCATGGGCTCAACGTTTATAGACGAGAGGGCGCTGCGGTCAAATGCTCAAATACGTATATAACCACGTTCCATACCACATGGTTGAAAAAGCCCCGAGACTGCGGGTAAGTGCTTGTTGTTTAGTCAGAGGTTACGTTAATGGAAAGTGTCATTCTTTAGGGTTCTCACCCTCTCCCCTTTTTTCTTTTGTATCGAAGTGCCTATATAACCAGGTTTCGGAAAATAAAAATTTCAGCTGTGTTAGAGACTTTTTAGTGTTGTGTCGTTTACCCGCAGTCTCGGGTTTTTTTCAACCATGTGCAATGTACACCAGCTCGTTTGCGCCCTTAGATTTTGTTCCATACCACACATTTTCTGTCTGACATGGACCGTTGACTTAAGCGGTGGAGATGCGTTTCCACGGCTTCTAGCGGATCCAAGCTGATCCGCTAGAAGAACCACTAGGTCTGCATTTCACCGACCATAAAGCAGTAATAATGAAGTCGAAACGCAACCCGGAAATCAGCACTACCTATGAGCAATAAAAAAAAAGTGAAAGCCGTTTACAACTCCCTGTAATGCCGAATTAGAGCGCAGCTCTTGAGGAGGAGTAGGGAAGGGTACTGAGGGGGAATCATTCAGGGGGGACATGACCTCGGGGAGGAGGGTCACGTGACCTTGGGGGTCACGTGACCTCGGGAGGGGGTCATGTGATCCCCCCTCCCCGAGGTCTTCCCGAAGGAACCCTAGGTCCTCTCGAGGTCCGCCCGAAGGAACCCGAGGTCCTCCCGAGGTCCTCCCGAAGAAACCCGAGGTCCTCTAGAGGCCCTCCTGAAGGAACCCGAGGTCCTCTCGAGGTCTTCCCGAAGGAACCCGAGGTCCTCCCGAGGTCCTCCCGAAGGAACCCGAGGTCCTCCTGAGGTCCTCCCGAAGGAACTCGAGGTCCTCCCGAGGTCCTCCCGAAGGAACCTGAGGTCCTCCCGAGGTCCTCCCGAAGGAACCCGAGGTCCTCCCGAGGTCCTTCCGAAGGAACCCGAGGTCCTCCTAGGTCCTCCCGAAGGAACCCGAGGTCCTCCCGAGGTCCTCCCGAAAAAACCCGAAATCCTCCCGAGGTCCTCCCGAAGGAACCCGAGGTCCTTCGGGAGGACCTCGGGCTCCTTCGGGAAAATTTACCCATAATGCACCGCGCGGTTACGCCGACGGCGACGGCGACGGCGACACCGCTCAAGCCGGAAAAGGGCGCCTAAGAGCTGCGCTCTAAAAATCAGCACCATCAGCACTACCTATGAACAATAAAATCAGTATCATCAGCACCACCAGAGCTTCGCCCCAATCAACATCATTCACCACGTGGAGATACTGTCATTTTTTTATGTGCCGATTAAACTAACGATTAAACGAATATTCTGACACTCCCAAATAAAAAAATGAGGATTCATTTCGACCACCGGGGTAAAGATCTTTTGACCTGAAATCAAAACCTCGTTTACATAACGCTTTCTCCGAAAAACAAAACAAAAAAATGAAAGCCGTTTACAACTCCCTGTAACGCCGAATTAGAGCGCAGCTCTTGAGGAGGAGGGGAAGGCACGGAGGGGGGGGCGTCACGTGACCTCGAGGAGGGGGGATTTTCCCCGCTAAATTTAGCAGGGAAAATTTTGCGCTAAATTTAGCGGGGAAAATTTTCCGCTAGATGTAGCGGGAAAAATTTTCCGCTAGATTTAGAGGGAAAATTTTCCGCTAAATTTAGCGGGAAAATTTTCCGCTAGATTTAGCGGGGAAAATTTTCCGCTAAATTTAGCGGAGAAAATTTTCCGCTAGATTTAGCGGGGAAAATTTCCCGCTAGATTTAGGGGGAAATTTTTCCGCTACATTTAGCGGGGAAATTTTTTAGCTAGATTTAGCGGGGAAAATTTTCCGCTAAATTTAGCGGGGAAATTTACCCATCATGCACAGCGCGGTTACGCCGACGGCGACGCCGACGCCGACGGCGACGGCGACGGTGACGCCGCTCATGCCGGAAACGGGTGCCTAAGAGCTGCGCTCTAAAAGAAACTCTGTCTGATAACGAGTTTCTCGGCCGGGATTCAAACACGCCAACTGGGGGATCCGTAGGCTCCCAAACAAAGTGTTTTGGAACCTACACGTGATCTCAAACAAAGTGCGCAGAAATTCGGAGGAGAGGACTGTGGCCTTTGCCGAGTAATTTGCCGAGTATTTATGGCCGATGCAGGTGCCTGACTAGCCCAAACATGGCTCCCCTCGCAGCGTAAGAGGGGGAGTGCTAAGAGGACTATCTTCGCTGCAGGAAACCGAGGTTGTACTTCGGCCTTTAGGAAATAGCCGTGTTTCCAATAAAATATTTGTTGTTCGCTTTCTATGTTGAGGTACACAATAAAAATAAAACTTAACATTTGAATAAACAATAACAGTGATCTGCGACATGATCACAAAACAATCTAACTTTGCGAATTGCTTATTTAATTTTCCTCTTTTTTATATATTGCTCCTATGATAACACTTTTACTTGCTACTTTGGTTCAACCAGTCTCTTAATACCTGCGCAGGACGCAAGGGACTGGTTGAACACTTTTAGCATCTTTAAGTTTTTTGTTGTGTCCAGTTCGTGATTATAATGCAACTCAATGCAAAGGAACAAGCGAGCTGGACAAGAATGACGATAATAATCCCTGGATAAGGGTAACAAAGGGGACAAGGGACAAACACAAATCTGCAAACACAGCTAGGTGAGTAGTGCGCGACCAAAAAATCCGCCTGGTCCTGGTATCGAGCCAGGGACCTCTCCATTTTCAGTGGAGCGCTCTACAAACTGAGCTAACCAGGAGTTAAACGTCAGTAAAGCAAAGGGGTTTTATTACCTGCCACCAGTATAACACCAACAAGGGGAGACGGCTTGCACTTTTAAGGTTATGATTATAATGCAATTAAATGCAAAGGTGCAAGCGAGCTGGACAAGAATGACGATAACAATCCAGTTTGTCTCAGTCACACTCATAGTACTACCTTTTCCAGAAAGCGCTTCATGTATGTCAGTTTTACTTTCTTGTCTTTACTAAGATAATAAATATGTTACCTCAGGGCAAATCATACTCATTTTTCCACGTGTCGCATTGCTCAATGCTTCACGCCGTATCACCAGATTGCAGCAGCCAAGCTATTGATTTCTCCTGGACGTCCATTGTTTTTCGGTACTATTAACAAAGGGTTGTTCGCACTTTGATCAAACCTAATTAGACTTAACGTATTTTTATTTTATAACTTTTTTATATTAAATACTCTTTCTTTCTTATTGTTTTTTTTTTTTCACTCTCAACCTCCCCTGCCCTCCTTTTCTCCTACTACGACTTTTAAGTGCTGAGGCGGGGAGCAACTTCAAGCTGCACTTTAAACTTTTTTTACCTTCTTAACCTGTCTCTTATGTCAAATTGAGCTGGTACTAACTATAAAATCTGTAACGTGCGGAACTCCAAAACCCACCTGTAACAGAGGCGCAGATGAAGCTGAGCGCCATGACGCATGCCAACGTGTGGAACATCGTGATTCTAAAAGGGAAATGTGAACAGGTGAACACTTATATAGGTTCGCGACCGAGTAAGTCCTGCCTTGAGTCGTTCCTGACGCTCGAGATATTGCTGAATGATGGCTGTCAGCTGGCCTAGCCTTGCCGCCATGACGCTTATTTGAAGGTGGCAACGGATTGAGTGGTCGATCGTGTTCGGTTTGTTAAGGACTGAGTACTGGTCACGGACAGCTGCCACGAAACCGAGTTTCAGCGCAACATTCTGTTTTTGATTGTTTATTTATAGCCCCGGACCGTTGCGTGTTTCTTGAGTTTCTATGTTATATTTTGTTTTGAAGGTTCCATTCTTCGGGCGGTTGTTCGTGTCCCTCCGTAATGCGCCTCAAAAAAAAAAAAAAAGACGGCTTAGGGTTCACAAGGCGGACGACTCGCATACGACCCGTAGGAGACCACCGTGCAAGTAAATGCGCGCAGACTCGTTGTTACTAGCGGAAAAGAGGTGATCACCGTGCAAATATTTGCACGGTGATCACCTCTAATGATTTTCTGGAGCAACCATATGACATGAGCTTTTCTTTGATGGAATAATAAAAGTGCAGTTTACTTAGCTTAAACCATTTTTTTTTTGTTCATATACAACTTGGTTCGACAGTTAAGAAGTCGCATTTTTTGCATAGATTTCTAGAATTTATCAAATGCGCCCAGCAGTTCGGTGTGCATGGTCTCTATCGTTTAAAGACCGTGCGACGTAGGGATGTACAGGCTGTTTAGTGAGATCCTTCATAAAAGAAGGATATCGTGAGTGTGCTTAGAAAATATAACGCAGTATTGTCACGAATGAAACAAAAATATTGACACGTAAAAACCTAATATTCGCATTTAATAGGGTGAACATGTGCCTCCAACAACTCAAAAAGGGCACCGTACGTCCTGGGACGGGGTTGGAAAGGCGACTGATTGGATACAGTCAGCCACGGCTACTTTTGTACAAACTATGTTAACGAGAACATTCCATACAAGAACATACAATAAGGTCCCAGATTGTACTGGAAACTGCTAAAAGATCAGCGAAAGATAAACTGATAGCCGGGCTTGTGGGGTTCAGACCTCTCAACTCGATAGGTGAAGTTATGATATTGATCGCTTTTTACTTGAGACCCTTTTTGACTAGTCTGAGCTCCAACTCAGACACACACGCGGCAGTAGTGTTTACAGCCTTGTAAAATAAAAAAGTGACAAGCGTCACTGCTCGCTTACTGAAATTGAGAAAAAACGACTCGAAATTTGTGTCTAGAAGTAAGGTTATTTACATTTAATACGAGCACAGACCTCCAATACAGGGGCGATGCTTGAAGCCGTGCCTCAACTATAAAACGATCCGGAACGTTTTGGAGCTGGTGGCTCCTTCCTCAGCTGCCTCGTTTTAATTTAAGAGTGATTATCCAAGATCAATTTTATTTCACCAATAACGACACACACTGTAAGTAAAACAAAAACAATGTTGTGAATAAACTTAGTTTTACAGCTGGTGACTTTTCTCCCCTTGGTTATCGCTTGCAAATATGTGAGCGCACCCGGCTATACTCTGTTTCACCTTATGTTGTACCGCAGAGAAGGCTAGAAGCGCGAGCTCATAGTGCTGAGAGCTGCTCTTAACGCACGAGAGCTAGTGCTGCCGAGATATGCCCTACAGCAAGGAGCTCGCGCTTGTGGCCTTTCCTGCGGTACATCATAAAGTGAAACAGAATATAGATGCGTATCAACGCTGTGTATTGTCTGCGACCTTTGGATGCTGCATAGGCAAGACATAAAGCCTGAGTGAGGAAGACGAAGCGGTTCAAACAGGGGCCCTATGTTGCGCTTTTTGGACTCCCAGGAGACTAGGGAGAAGGAAGTGACGTCAACAACGCTCTTTGGATGTTGATTGGTGGAGTCGCTGATGACGGTATCTGCTAAGATACCGTCATCTGCTAAGATACGTTCATTCACACCTACGTCACTTCCAACTCCCTAGTCTCTTGAGAGTCCAAAAAGCGCAACATAGCACCCCAGGTCTGTGTTTTTCCCGGCTCATTTGTTTGTGCTTATTTCTATTTATGATATCACCAGTTTAGACGATTCTAGCTTCAGCGAACAATTAATAAGGCATCCTCCGCTTGTCGGCGGAGTGGCTTTCGATCGGCTCAAGGTATAAACCCTGACTTGACTTTGTTATGCCTACCAGAACCCCTTCGCTAACGGCAAGTAAGAAGACTCCAACTGAGCTCTACAGCATGCCTCCTTCAGCGTGCAGATCCCCTATCATTGAGCTAAAGAACGAAGCCTCCATCACTAACCTGGCAGAAGTTAAAGCACCTGACCACGGACCCCTCATCTCTCCAGCCAACGCTGAAAGTTTAATTAGCGGCATTGAAATCCCCGACACCGACCAAGGTGAATGGTACGATGCCAAGACATCTAAGAAGCACAAAAAGAACTCCGGTTCAAGCAAAGCCAGAGACACTGTTATGAACTCACCTACCACGACAGTTGGCTCGACTGTAATTTTTGTACCAGCGGTTAAAAACCAGAAAATCACAGTGATCAGCAGTCTAAAACTGTCTGTGGCATGGGAACGGATATGTCCTGAATGCATCCACAAGGTTAGGCCCAACAGCATATCAAGTCTGATCGCAGTGGATACTCGAAATGGCCAGACGACCCGTGCGCTTTTTGCCTGCACTCAGATCTGCAGCTTGAAAGTTAGGGCGTACGAGCCTGTTTTGCGGCACTTCGTTGTATGAGTGATCAAAGACGTCGACACTTCAATTTTTGATGCCAAAATAGAACAACATGTGATATCACCAGAAGGTGGAGTGGCTAGTATCCGAAGGGTTGGACAATGTTCCAGAGTGAAGATATCGTTCCGAGAAACAACGTTGCCGGGTTTTGTTGATCTCGGTCACGTTCGCCATCCGGTGTCCCCATTCAAGGAATGCCCAATTCAGTGCTAAAAATGCTGTGCATATGGACATCGCGAAGCCAATTGCAAGCGCCCACCCATCCGCAGTCGCTGCGGAGAAGCCCACGAGGGCAACGACACGCGTTCTGGTCAAGAAAAAAGCGCGAACTGCACTCAAGCTCGCGCTGCTATGTCCTCTTCTTGCCAAAAATGATTAGGAAAAATTGACACCCGCTACTACGCACGCAAACACGCAGTTGATTTTTACGCCACAAGGTCCGCCGTCTCACAACGGAGGCAAAAAAAAGAGGCGGAAGTTGATCAATGATTTTTACACCCAACGAACTAAATGGAGGAGACATCTAAGAAGCAGCACCCAAGCGTCCATGGTTATGCTGCAGCTTTAAAAACGAATCATCAGAAGCTCACAAAGGGGCCCCTCCCTCAAATGACCCCAAAACTCAAGTTTCAGGGCCCAAAAGAAAAAGGTAAAGGCCGTCGACGACAACGGCTACCACTCCTGATCCATGGCGGAAGGCTACTTCCAACTCTGGCACTCCGCAAACCAGAGAAAATGCATGAGAGAGCTGGATTCCGCTTCTCAAAAAAGCAGCTAACATGGCCTACAGCCTATTATGTTCTGTCCGAATCTGTCGACGCCCAATGGGCACGAAACATCACATCATTGCCTAATATGATTCCTCCGGCTTGTAGGATAGTTATAAACGCGGGAAGCATCAACAAGAACATACATGCACCCGTAGTCTGAGATTATTAAACATATCAGGATTATTTATCACCCCTGAAGAAAGACAGGCCTACGATTACCACCACAGCCCTCAAGGAAGGCATGGCCCTTTCCAATTAGGAGCCCTTTTGCCGTCGATCTTTCAAGCTGCAAATGCCTTTTTCACCAGCATGCAAGACACAGCTTTCGGGGTATCATGGATACAGTTTTAACTGTTATTGAGCCTAATCTTTGCCCAGACCTCAGCTGTTATTCCGGACGTGCTATCAATAGATGAGATTCGATACCAAGAAACCATTTTCCAGTGGAATGCAAAGGGCCTTCGAGCCGTCTTTGCGAGTTTTGCCGATTTGTGTATAAGTACCAATTTCCGGTTATAGCATTATCAGAATCGCATATTGCCGCGGGCACAGCTGACCAAGTAAGCAGCGCGCCCGTGGCATAACGGTTATCGCGCCTGTCTTCCACGCAGAAGGCCAGGGTTCGATTCCTGGCCGCGCCTACACATTTTTGTTGACGCTGTGATGTGATGTTCTAGTGAATTCGGGAGCCGCCCTGCTTGTTCGAGGTGCGAATGTTCTACGCGTCGAACTTTCTACGCCGATTATTCCAGAAGCCCACGCGTGTACATAAGGGACTTCGTGTGGTGAACCGAAGTCAGTTTTTCGCCTCAGCGTTCGATCCTGCTGCTTCGCCGCTTTCGACGCCCGCGACGCTCTGTTGTTATCTTTCTCTTTTCCTTTTATTTTTGGGCACAAGTTCGCCCCATTAAACGTTTCAGTTTTCTCAGTTATTCCTTTGTTTTGTCACCTCGTCATTCGTGACATTTTGGTGGAGGTGCGGGGTACCGCATGCCCCTGCCGCGTACCCCTCCGAGGGCCCGCAGTGCAAGTCCGAGGCCAAGCCCACGAAGAACCAGCGAAAGCACTACCGAGATCCGCTTCAGTCGTCGCACCCAAGGCCTACACCCGGAATTCGGACTTCTGCCGCCGAAGACTAAGCAGCCAGTGAGGCCAACGATGGACAGCCAGTCGTCGCAGAACCCGTCCGCCGCCACCGTCGTATACCTTCCCGTCACGCCCCGGACTCCGACGCCTTTCCACGGGGAGGTCCACGAGGACGTTGAAGATTGGCTGCAACATTACGAACGTGTAGCCCGCCACAACGGATGGACGACTGAATAATGCCTCCACAATCTCTACTTCTTGCTCGAGGGAACTGCGAGGCATTGGTTTGAAAACCACGAAGCGTCCTTCACTACGTGGGAGTCCTGCGCCACCGAGTTGAAGCGAACGTTCCTCAACCACCACCGTCGGCAGCGAGCGGAGGACGTTCTCCAAACAAGGATGCAGGGCCCCAACGAAAGCGTGACCAGCTTCGTTGAGGGTGTCATGCGCCTATGTGCCCGAGCCGATCCGGAGGCAGCCGAGGAGAAGAAGCTTCGCGTCCTCATACGTGGCGTGAAGGCTGAAATTTTCGGGGCCTTGTCCGCAATCCCCCGACAACCGTCAATGTTTTTGTGACTGAAGCCACTAACATCGAGCGCGCGCTGTCGGCCCGAGCAAGCCATTACCATCGACTCGCCGGCGTGACTGCTCCTCCAACCGCCGCATCTTGCCCACTGGACCTGAACACCACGGGTGTCGACGGCCTTCGGGAAATCATTCGCGACGTCGTCCGGGAGGAGCTCCGATAGCTGCTACCCGCCTCTGACCGACCGGCTTCGCTCTCCATCGCCGAAGTCGTGCGGGAAGAGGTGCAAAGAGCCATTCAACCAGAGGCTCCCATCAGCGTAGTAGTCCCCGAAGAAGCCACGCTGACTTACACCGCAGTGGCCCGACGGTCCCCACCTCCTCCTCGCGCCTATGTCGCGCCTCCCCGACGTCAGTCTCCTGCGCCGCAGCACGACAGACGCCACAACGACCCGGTCCAGTACGCCTGCCAGGAGCCCCGCGCACCCCGGAAGACCGACGTGTGGCGAACGCCCGACCGACGCCCTCTGTGCTTCCACTGCGGGGAGGCAGACCACACTTACCGACGATGCCCATACCGACGACTCGGGCTGCGCGGGTTCCACCCGAACGATCCGCGCCCCCGTTATGGTGAACGCCCTCGGGAGATCGACGAGTACCTGCGACCACCTCAGTCCCCCGAGCCTGTGTACCGCCGAGTGTCCCGGTCGCCATCGCCTCGACGTCCAGCATCACCGATGCACCGACCCCGACGTGAAAGCCTGTCACCCCTCACTCCTCGCCGGGGAAACTAGGCGCGGTAACCCCTGGAGGTGGAGTTGCCGAAGACGACCGACGACAAGATCCTCCACGAACGTCGGAGGGCCCCCACTCAAACGCCACCAGAGACCGAAACGACGCTCCTGCAATGGTGAAGAATAACCTAAACATCGTTATCGACGGTCACGACGCGTCGGTTCTCGTCGACACCGGAGCAGACTACTCCGTCCTGAGTGGGAGGCTCTCCCAACGCCTTCGGAAAGTGACGACGCCGTCGGATGGCCCACAGATACGGACCGCCGGGGGACATCTCATCACGCCAGTCGGAAGATGCACTGCTCGCGTCGAGATTCACGGCGAGACGTGTCCGGTAAAGTTCGTCGTTCTACCGGACTGTGCGAGGGACGTTATACTCGGAATGGACTTCTTGTGCGAGTACAGCCCCGTCATCGACCTGGAAGCCAACGAATTGAGGCTGCGGAAACCAGTTGTAATGCCCGAGGATCACATTACTTTGGCAGCCACGTCAGCTACAGTGCGTGTACTCTCCGACCACGTGAACTTGCCACCACGCTCCAGTGTACTTGTGCCTGTCGCGACCGAAAAAGGCATCCGCGGAGAAGCTTTGCTGGAGGGTAGCGTCCAACTGCTCCTAGGAAGAGGGATCGGCGTCGCAAGAGGCATCGCGGAGCTCCAAGACGGAAGCAACGTTGCACTCGTAACGAACTTCCGACAGGAGGCTCAGCACCTTACGAAAGGCACCGCCGTGGGTCACGCCGACGAACTCCCAGACTCAGCCGCTATCGCCGGAGTATCAGAAGACCTCTCTTCGTGGCCAGACGAGACAACGCCGCCTTCGCAGTTCGACATCGATCCAACACGGCCTACCCCACAACGGCGACAGCTCAGTGACCTTCTAGCCGAGTTCAGTGAGTACTTCTCCACGTCATCAAAGGTACGCCAAGTGACGGTCGCGAAACATCGAATTGTTACTGATGACGACGCACTTCCCGTTCATCGATCGCCGTACCGTGTTTCGGTTAAAGAGAGAAGTCATACAAAAGCAAGTTGAAGAAATGCTCGACGACGACATCCTCCAGCCCTCAAACAGTCCGTGGGCTTCACCTGTAGTCCTGGTGAAAAAGAAGGACAGGTCTCTTCGGTTCTGCGTGGACTATCGTCGACCGAACGCCGTAACAAAAAAGGACGTCTACCCGTTGCCCCGCATCGACGACACTCTGGACCGGTTGTGCCACGCCCGATACTTTTCGTAGATGGACCTGAAGAGTGGGTACTGGCAGATCGAGGTCGACGAACGGGATCGTGAGAAGACTGCCTTCGTCACGCCGGACGGACTGTACGAATTTAAAGTGATGCCGTTTGGACTGTGCACAGCACCGGCGACCTCCCAGCGCGTAATGGATACCGTCCTCTCAGGCTTGAAATGGCAAAGCGGTCTCGTCTACCTCGATGACGTCGTGGTATTCGCAAACGACTTCGATGAGCACCTGAGACGTCTGCGAGCCGTACTAAGGCTATCCAGAATGCTGGACTGACACTCAAGCCGACAAAATGTCAGTTCGCTTACGGCGAGCTTAAATTCTTGGGCCATGTCGTAAGTGCTGAGGGTGTAAGCCCTGACCCGGCAAAGACATCCGCTGTCGCCGCATTTCCGAAGCCATCAGACAAGAAAGCCGTAAGAAGATTTCTTGGACTGTGCGCTTACTACAGGCGTTTCGTTCGCGATTTCGCCAAGATTTCTGCACCACTCACGCATCTGACGAAGGACGACGTGAACTTCCAGTCGGGGGAGGAGGAAGAACAAGCAAGGCGGCTCTCGAATTCACTAGAACATCACATCACAGCGTCAACAAAAATGTGTAGGCGCGGCCAGGAATCGAACCCTGGCCTTCTGCGTGAAAGACAAGCGCGATAACCGTTATGCCACGGGCGCGCTGCTTGCTTGGTCAGCTGTGCCCGCGGCAATATTGCCGACAATTTTCGTCTCAGGTTATGAGGTTTTTCATTCGCTACGAGGTAGATCTCCAAGGTGAATTTTAGTGGCAATTCGTAAAGACCTTACCTATATCTCCCACAGCCTTACTCTTGATTCCACCAATGAGTACGTCGCTTTAACTGTCAAACAAGGTCGCAACATGTTCACACTAATCGCAGGATATATTCCGCCAAATACAGTTTGACGCCTGCGTAAAAGCTCTATTATTAAGAACACCCCCGTTCCACACATCTTAAAGGAATGCTGAACCGAAATCTGGATTCCACAAAACACGCGGCAAAAGTGTGCAACGGGATGCTACAAACACCAAAACATCACTCATATAGCGATATCTCGAACGGATGACCGTATTTTTCAAGAAAAGGAGGCGCATTTGACAGGTTTGTTGACGTCATGTTTCTCCGAGAAGGAGAGGGAACGGCCTCGCGTCTTCTCCGCCTCGCCACCTTGAGGGAGCGAAGCGAAGAGAGGAGGAAACTAGGTATCTTGACGTCACGCGCATCGACGGCCTTGTTCAATCTCGACCTCTTTTTCTCAAAATACGGCCGTCCATTCGAGATATCGCCTTACGAGTAGTGTTGTAGGGATTGTAGCGTCCCGCCTACATCTTTTGCATTGTTTTTCTGAAATCCAAATTTCGGTTCACCATCCCTTTAACGGGGGACTTGAATGCCCATCACCCCTTATGGGGAAGTACAAAAACAACCGCCCGAGGTGCCTCACTTCTGACACTCATCCATCAGCATGGTCTTTTAGAGCGCAGCTCTCAGGCGCCCGATTCCGGCTTGAGCGGCGTCGCCGTCGCCGTCGGGGTAACCGCGCTTTGCATTGTGGGACGTTTAACATAATGACGTCACAGGTGACGTCAAGTGTGACGTCACGAGTGACGTTTCAAAGAACACTTGCGGAGGTCACGACAAAAGTCACGACCTTCACAGTGAAGGTCACGTAAAGATCATGACCTTCACGTGACCTTCACTCGTGAAGGTCACGAGGCACTTCACGAGTGACGTCATGAGGGTCACGAGTGACACCACGAGGGAGGAGGGAGGAGGAGAGGCGGATAATGAGAGGAGGTGGATGGAGGAGGGGGAGAAGAAGGAGGAAGGGGAGGGAGGGGAGAGGAGGGGAGCAGACGAGGGTACAGAGGAGGAGGAGGGGCATACCTCCTCTCCGTACCCTCTCCTCCCTCTCCTCAAGAGCTGCGCTCTAATTCGGCATTACAGGGCATTGTAAACGTCTCTCATTTTTTACTTTGAATGACGGATATCCGACGTTTTTCCGGGGCACTACTACAAGCAGCTGCTTATATTTGACATTTGCATGCACGAGCCTTTCAAATTCTCTAACATAGTTTACAGATACTGAATGCCATAACAGTGACCATACGTCTACATGCACTCTTGTTAAGGGGTTTGCATGCGATACCATATCATCAACAATTAGACAGACTAATTGGTGCCTTTTCAAAGTGTATCTTGAAAAAGCACGTGATTCATTTAGCAGCGACGGTGAATTTTACCGTGGAGTGAGACCATGAGAAGCAACACACAAAGACACAATCTACACCGAAGTTTTGTTATTTTTTGACGCGGAAAACGAACGTCTTCCTGCGCTTAGCCGGAGATACGAACGAAAGGCAGGAAAAACACATAATCCTGAAGATATTCGTAAATTAAGACGCAAAACAACGCATAAAACACCACCTAGATAAACTACCCCAACATCGTACGGAAGCATCATTGCGCAACATTAGATCCCCGTAAGCCTCTTTCTAAAATATACAGTCTTGCTCGTGGTCTAAGGACAACTGCACAACAGCGTCACCCTTTTCACGCACTTGCCCTCCGACTAGATGCTTCGGAACTAGCTGTGGCTAAGAGTACTGTAAAAGGCTCACGGAGAACGTCGGAAATCCAGCCATTCCACCTGTTAAATCTAACAGTCCATTTCGAGCGTGTCCAAAGAATGACGCGCTGTTCGATTTACGCGAACTAGAAAAGGCCCTTTCTGAACTACGTTTCTCATCCTCTCCCGGTCCGGACGGTATAACTTACGCAGCCTTAGTTCACCAGGGTACCAAGGGCTAAATGAGGCTCTTGCAACTGTAACACACATGGTATAGAAACATGCCAGGTGCCCCGGGATTGGAAACCATCGTGCTAGATACCAATCCTTAAGCAAGGAAATTCTCCCTAGACCTTTTATCGTTCCGTCCATTTGCTTTGTCCTCTTGTGTCGGAAAATTGTGGAAAGAATAATACATACACGGCTTGAATGATACCTAGAGCAATAAGACATATTGCCGCGCGCGCAGCTGGCCAAGTAGGCAGCGCGCGCGTGGCCTAACGGTTATCGCGCCTGCCTCCCACGCGAAAAGCCAGGGTTCGACCCCTGGGGGTGACGTGTATTTTGTTTATTCCTGCAATTTAGTGTTCTGGAAAATTCGCGAATCCTGTGGCTTGTTCGAGGTACGAATGTTCTACGCGTCGAACTTTCTACGCCGATTATTCCAGAAGCCCGCGCGTGTACATAAGGAGTTTCGCGTGGTGAGCCAAAGTGAGTGTTCGCCCCAGCGTTTGACTCTGCTGTCACGCCGACTTCGACGCCCGCGACGCTCTACTTTCTTCTGTTCCTTTTTTTTTTGGGGTGGGGGGCACAAGTTCGCCCCATTTAACGTCTAGTTTCTTCTGTTATTATCGCCTCATCACTTGTCATTCGTAACATTTTGGTGGAGGTGCGGGGTAACGCATGCCCGTGCAGCGTTCCCCTCCAAGGGCCCGCAGTGCAAGTCCGATTCCAAGCCCGGTGAGAAGACCACTCTTCGAGGAACCTACAACTCGGACCAACCGCCGCACGAAGGGAGAAAATCCCGAGTACGGTTTGCTGCTGGACAAGCCCAAGCCGAAGAAGACGACGATGGCCGACCAACCGCAGACCCCCGCCGCTTCTGCCGTCGTCTACCTGCCCGTCGCTCCTCGGACACCGGCTCCCTTCCACGGCGAAAGCCACGAAGACATCGACGACTGGGTCCAACAGTACGAACGAGTGGCCCGTCATAACGGGTTGACACCGGAACAGTGCTTTCAGAATGCTTACTTCGCCTTTGAAGCAACCGCCCGGAACTGGTTCGAGAACCACGAAGCATCCATCACCTCCTGGGAGCAACTCAAGGCTAAGTTGCGAAGAACATTCATGAACCAACAACGACGAGAATACGCGGAAGAGCTTCTTCAAACCAGGATCCAAGGCCCTAACGAGAGCGTTGTTAGCTTCGTGGAGGATGTCCTGCGGCTCAGCGACCGCGCCGATCCTCAAGCCTCCGAAGCAAAGAAGCTGACAATCCTGATGCGAGGCGTCAAGGAAAACATCTTCGGCGGCCTTGTGCGAGCCCCGCCTATCACAGTCGAAGGATTCATCACCGAGGCCAAACATTGAACGTGCCCTTCAAGCACGGGCCTCCCATTACCAGCAACTTCCCGGTGTCGCTGCCCTCTCGACTTCCAGCTGCAACAGCCCGGACCTTCGCGAGATTATCCGAGACGTCGTGCGGGAGGAAATCAAGAAGCCGCGACCTGCTGCCACAAGCCCGGCTACGCCCTCAGTCGCCGAGATTGTTCGGGAAGAACTTCAGCAGGTACTGCAGCCAGAAGTTCTCGCCAGCGCCGCTCCTGAACCACCGAAGCTGAGCTACGCCGCAGCTACCCGACGACCACCGCCCCCTTCTCACCCATGTACGGCGCCACCTCGACGTGAACCTCCAGCGCCGCAGTATTCCCGACGCCAGAAAGATCGGGCGTACATCCGCCCAGAACAAGCTGCGCCACGAAAGACCGACGTGTGGAGGACGGCCGATCAACGCCCGTTGTGTTATCATTGCGGTGAAGCCGGCCACATTTACCGTCGATGCCCCTACCGACAACTGGGGCTGCACGGGTTCCACCCGAACGATCCGCGCCCAAGGTACGACGAACGCCCTCGTGACTTTGAGGAGTACCTCCGACGTTCGCCATCTTCTACGCCGCCTCTCCGCCGTGAGTCCCGCTCACCATCACCCAGACGTTCAGCGTCTCCAGCGCCACGACCCCGCCGAGAGAGCCTGTCTCTCCTGCGTCGCCGGGAAAACTAAGTGCGGCAACGCCTGGATGTGGCGTTGCCGAAGACGACCGAAGTAAAGGGCCTCCAAGAACGACGGAGCGCTCCCACTCTCCCGACGCTACGCAACGCAACGACGCTCCTGCAACGGTGTCCAACAACCTAAACGTCGTCATCGACGGCCACGACGCATCAGCACTCGTGGACACCAGAGCAGACTACTCAGTCTTGAGTGGGAGGCTCTCCCGCCGCCTCCGAAAAGTCATGACGCCGTGGGATGGACCTCAAATACGAACCGCCGGAGGACACCTGATTACGCCAGTCGGGAGATGCACTGCTCGCGTCGAGATCCACGCTGAGACGTGCCCTGTGAAGTTCGTCGTTCTGCAAGACTGTGCGAGGGACGTTATTCTTGGAATTAACTTTCTCTGCGAGTATGGCGCCGTCATCGACCTCGGAGCAAACCGGTTGACACTACGAAAACCTGTTTCACCACCGGAGGACCGCAAGCGACATCATCCGCGGTCCGAGTTCTCGCAAGCCACGTGAACTTACCGCCGCGGTCGAGTGTTTTTGTGCCCGTCGGGATCACCGAAGCTTGCTGCGGTGAAGTTCTGCTCGAGGGAAGCCTCCAGTTGCTTCTAGGAAGAGGAATAGGCGTCACAAGAGGAGTAGCTGAACTTCAGGATGGCCGCACGGTGGTCCTCGTGACGAACTTCCGGAATGAAACGCAGCACCTCACGAAAGGTGCAGCCGTCGGCCACGTCAAGGAACTCCGAAACTCTGCCAAAATGGACGCCATTACTGACGAATCCTCGCCACCTCAGCAAGTCAGTACGTCGCCAGCGCAGCTCGACATCGACTCTAAGCTTCCGGGTCCAAAAAGACGGCAGCTGATCGACCTCCTCGCTGAGTACACCGACTGCTTTGCGACACCGTTGAAGGTACGCCAAACCGCCATTGCGAAGCACCGCATCATTACCGAGGACGGCGCGCGCCCTGTGCATCGATCGCCGTACAGAGTCTCCGTAAAAGAAAGGGAGGTAATCCAGGAGCAAGTTCAAGAGATGCTGAATGACGACATAATCCAGCCTTCAAGCAGTCCTTGGGCCTCTCCAGTCGTACTGGTTAAGAAGAAAGATGGAACGCTTAGGTTCTGTGTGGACTACCGGCAGCTGAACGCGGTAACGAAGAAAGATGTCTATCCACTCCCCCGCATCGACGACACGCTAGACCGGCTGTGCCACTCTCGATACTTTTCATCGATGGATCTGAAGAGCGGCTACTGGCAAATCGAAGTCGACGAATGGGACCGAGAGAAGACAGCTTTCATCACGCCGGATGGCCTGTACGAGTCCAAGGTGATGCCTTTGGGCCTATGCACGGCGCCAGCAACTTTCCAGCGTGTCATGGACACAGTACTGGCAGGACTGAAGTGGCAGAGCTGTCTCGTGTACCTCGACGACGTCGTAGTGTTTTCCGGCGACTTTGACGAGCACTTGCGACGACTCCGAGCTGTTCTCCAAGCCATACGAACCGCCGGACTCACCCTCAAACCGTCAAAGTGCCGCTTCGCTTATGACGAACTGAAGTTCCTAGGTCACGTGGTTAGTAACGAAGGCGTTCGCCCGGACCCGGAAAAGACTCGCGCTGTCGCAGCATTTCCAGCGCCGACAGACAAGAAGGCCGTACGCAGGTTCCTTGGACTATGTGCTGTTAAGAATGGAACCTACGGCGACCTTCTTCCGAGTTTCAACGCTGCGGAAACGAGTCACGATCTGTCCGGGACTGTCGCCCCCTGGTCGGGGCCTGCGCGAAACGAGTCCCGATGAGCCCGGGATCATCGCCTGCGTGCCTGGGCCTGCGGAGACAGGTCTCAACGAGTCCGTGACGTCAACGGGACGTGTGTGCGTGCGTGGGGCTTGGCGCGCTCAGGAAAGGGAGAGAGGCATGACCTAATTGCGGAGGACCATGGCTACGACGCACTTCTGGCTACGACGCGGCGGACTTTGCTACGACGCACTTGACGGCGGGTTGCTGCTGCGCACTTGCTGCCCTGGCGGGGAGTGAGGGAGAAAACGGACCCTATATAAGGCGGAGCGCGAGGCTGCTCCGGAGTTCTCTCGGATTTGACGACTGTATCGCAACCATGTAATTAAACCGTTCGTTACGTTACCAATTCTCCCACCTCCACTGGACCCCTGGGTTCTTCACTTCGGGGAATGGTCGTCGTCACGAGCCAGGAAGCTCCCGGACGTGCGGCTCAAACCCCGCCTCTAACAGTGCCTACTATCGGCGCTTGGTTCGTGATTTCCCCAGGATTTCTGCGCCGCTCACAAACCTTACGAAGGACGCCGAGAAGTTCGAATGGACCGAAGACCAGCAGCAGGCATTCGACGAGCTGAAGCGACGACTCCAGACTCCTCCTGTTCTTGGACATTTCGATCAGGATGCGGTAACCGAGATCCACACGGACGCAAGTAACGCGGGACTTGGCGCGGTACTGGTTCAACTACAGGAAGGCACCGAGTGAGTCATCATCTAAGCAAGTCGGACACTGTCCAAGGCGGAGACAAATTACTCCACGACTGAGAGAGAATGCCTTGCGGTCGTCTGGGCAATCACGAAGTTTCGTCCGTACTTGTACGGGAGCCCGTTCCGCGTAGTCATGGACCACCATTCGCTCTGCTGGCTTGCCAACCTCAAGGACCCGTCAGGACGCCTCGCTCGATGGAGTCTCCGACTACAAGAGTTCAACATGACTGTGGTCTACAAGTCAGGTCGCAAGCACAGCGGCGCTGACTGCCTGTCTCGAGTAAAGCCCTCTATCCTGGGAAAAGTGGCGCCATTCATTGTTGTAGAAATGCTCGAGGCACGTGCCGCGCGCCACTTCTGGGAAATTCATGGCGTCTGAAATCAAGCTCAGTGCTGCGCTGTGCCGCCATGATCTTCCCAATGGCTGCACGTTGCTCGTGCCTCGTGCATCGACGAACGTTGCGCTACTTTTGAAGTCTCGAGCGCCCGTCGAAACACCTTCCGGCAGCAGCGACGACGATGAAGACGAGTGCTTCCTAGGCGCAGTGAACACCGACGACATGGCACACCGTCAACGAGACGATCCTGAGCTGCGCGCACTAATAGAGCACTTGGAAGGGCGCGGGAGTACCATACCACGTGTTTTCTCACGAGCCCTGTCGACCTTCGTCATGCGACAAGGTGTACTCTACCAGGAAAACTTCCAGGACAACAACTTGTCGTGGCTGCTTGTAATCCCGACCGACCTTCGAGAGGAGATCTTCCAAGCCTGCCACGACGACCCAACGCCCAGACACCTTGGTTACAGCCGGACACTGGCCCGTATTCGTGAAAAGTATTACTGGCCCAAGCTCCCCAAGACCGCCCACCTATACACACGATCATGCCACGAGTGCCAGCGACGCAAGAAACCTCCGATGAGGCCGGCCGGACTCCTGCAGCCAATTTCTCCTCCAACTGCACCCTTTTAGCAGATCGGAATGGATCTACTTGGCCCTTTTCCGCCGTCGACGTCGGGGAACCACTGGATCATCGTCGCCACAGATTATCTCACGCGGTACGCCGAAACGAAAGCCCTTCCTGCAGGAACTGCTGTGGAAGTTGCCAAGTTTTTCATCGAGTCCATCGTCCTCCGGCACGGCGCTCCCGAAGTCCTGATCTCAGACCGTGGATCATCATTCCTGGCCCAGGTGACTCAAGAAGTCCTTCGTCTCAGCCACACCAGCCATCGTCGCACCACGGCGTACCACCCGCAGACCAACGGGCTGACGGAGAGACTCAACAAGACCATCGCCGACATGATCTCCATGTACGTCGACGTCGAGCACAAGAAATGGGACGAAGTGTTGCCGTACGTCACATTTGCCTACAACACGGCCGTGCAAGACACCACCGGAGTGACACCCTTTCAACTGGTTCATGGCCGCAAAGTAACGACAATGCTGGACGCGATGTTACCCCACGAACCGGCTGTCAACGGAAGCGACGACGCCCAGGTAGTTGCCCAACGGGCAGAAGAAGTCCGTCAGCTCGCCAGACTTCGGATTAAAGCCCAACAACGCGTAGACACTGGCCGCTACAACCTTCGCCGTTTGGACGTCCACTTCCAGCCCGGAGACAGGGTATGGGTTTGGACCCCATTCGTCGCCGTGGTCTCAGCGAGAAACTCCTGAAACGGTATTTCGGACCCTACAAAGTGCTTCGTCGACTCGGGGATCTGAACTACGAGGTGATGCCCGACGGAACACGAACTTCATCACGCCGCTCTCCACGACCAGAAGTCGTCCACGTCGTGCGCATGAAGCCGTACTACGCTCGATAAGACTGTGGACCTTATGTGTTCCAACTGACTCTTTAGTTTATCGTTATTTTTGTTTGCTTTGTTTTGTTTTGTGCTGCATCGAGGCGTATGCACTTTTTAAAGGGGGAGTAATGCTGCGCGCGCAGCTGGCCAAGTAGGCAGCGCGCGCGTTTCCTAACGGTTATCGCGCCTGCCTCCCACGCGAAAAGCGAGGGTTCGATTCCTGGGAGTGACGTGTATTTTGTTTATTCCTGCAATTTAGTGTTCTGGAAAATTCGCGAATCCTGTGGCTTGTTCGAGGTACGAATGTTCTACGCGTCGAACCTTCTACGCCGATTATTCCAGAAGCCCGCGCGTGTACATAAGGGGTTTCGCGTGGTGAGCCAAAGTCAGTTTCCGCCCCAGCGTTTCAATCTGCTGTCACGCCGACTTCGACGCCCGCGACACTCTACTTTATTTTGTTCCTTTTTTTATTTCTGGGCACAAGTTCGCACCATTAAACGTCTAGTTTCTTCTGTTATTGTCGCCTCATCGTGCACTTGTCATTCGTGACAATATACGCAGAGGTTATGGCAGGTTTTCCGACGAGAGCATCACTCCCTTGATAATGTCATTGACCTCCCAACTAGCATCGAAAAACAATAGAAATTCCGAAGAATCACCACAGCAGTGTTCCTTGATATTAAGGGCGCTTTTGACTCAGTATGCCACAAGGTTATCCGCGACGCACTCTGCTACGCTGGGATAGGAGGACGTTTTTATGCATGGATTTTAAACTATCTTGAAAACAAAACAGTAAGGTGTCGATAGAAGGGAAAACAGCTGAGAATATTATTGCTCGTGGCGTGTCACAGGGTGGTGTTCTCAACCCCACACTCTTCACTATCACCCTCATAGGACTTGTACAAACAAACTTCCTCAAAACGTCAGAATTGCCCTGTACGCGGATGATATCCG
The DNA here is from genome assembly GCA_037355805.1 of Ixodes ricinus. Lineage (NCBI taxonomy): Eukaryota > Metazoa > Arthropoda > Arachnida > Ixodida > Ixodidae > Ixodes > Ixodes ricinus. Next base: position 94,219 of record JAZHYW010017869.1, read on the forward strand.
CATATGGACCTCATCAATCACGCAGCGCTTTAATGTAATTCGCTTAGAGAAAGCACTTCAGACAATTTCAAATTACTCAAAATGCCGTGGATTATCGCTATGCCCAACAAAGACCGCGGCTAAGGGGTTGTACACGAAAAACTACACTTAGGTATTGGCTCACTATTGATGCTCACCCTATACCGTATGTCCAAACTCACAGATTTCTTGGTCTTATCCTAAACAAATGTTTGACGTGGACACCACACGTTAAGCAACTGAAAAAAAAAGCTTATTAGCATTACCCACCTCTTGCGATTCATAAGTGGAACTACATGGGGTGCATCTGTAGCTTCACTTATCCAACTATATAACGCTCTTTTCGTCAGCTTTATTCGATACAGTCTGCCTATATTTCATGAGATGTGGCGCACACATTTAAGAATGCTTGAAAGTATGCAGGCCCAAGCCCTATGTGCATGTCTAGGGTTCCCAAAATGCACATACTTCCAATGTTGAAACTGTAGCTGAAGCAGGCGCTACCCCAAAGGTTTGCTTAGACGGCAAGAGACTCTTCGAACACACCTTCGTCATCTTACCAGACATAGAGAAATCTATCTTGCAGATATAGCAAAAGTGTGTCTGAATTCGCTCAAAATATTAATTTTGGCAGCTTAGACACTCCACGAGGTTTTCAACCAGCAGAGTTCTCTTCATCACCCCCATGGACCTACAAAATAATTAACATTAAAAATATATGGCGGGGCTACTTTTGAAAAAACACGTTCCGTTTACCGCATTGAGGCAACACTCTTTGGAAATAATTAATGTTCAACACCGTTTGCGAACGCACGTCTATACCGACGAGTCCTGTACTGATAAAAGCTCCAGTTACAGCTTTGTAATACCATCAACCAATGAAAGACTTCATGGAAACTAGGTCACACGACATCATCAACAGCATCGGAAATAGTAGAGATTCAAAAAACACTTCGCTTTATTTTTGCAGGTGATTCACATGTTCGGTAAATTCGAACCGATTCTAGGGCAGCTCTTCAGAGCCTCAAATCCGCTAAAAGCAAGAACGTCAGCGCACAGCTTATTCATCAAATTCTGAAACTTCGCCAGGAGGCTATCGAAAATGGGTATACTTTGATATTACAATGAATCCCAAGCCATTGTGGTATCCAAGGCAATGAAAGTGCTGATTTATCAGCCAAGGATGCTTACCGACGTAATTGTGGTTTAATAATCCCTTTCACACGAACAGATGCTAGGGCCAAAACCCACCGTGTTGTTAGGACAATAAGTTCCCATAAGTTCCCTTTGGGCAAATCCGCTTTAATATTACAGACACCTGCACAACATTGACCCTTTCCTTGTCTTCCGTTCACCCCGAGCCCTTAAACACCGGGTTGAAACTAATCTCCACTGAATGCGACTCAACGTAGCTTCAACAGGATTTTGTCTCAACCTCACTGGCCAGCTGGACTCTCCTTTCTGTGAGAACTCTGCTGTCATAGACACACTCGAGCATGTCATGGGCCGTGTAGCCTATGCGCAAGTCAACGAAATAAACTGGCAAACTCTCTTCATCTTCCCAACGGAGAAGCTCTTTCCCTGACACACCTTTTTCTAAGGTTAACAGCACAAGTTCAATCACACACACCGACACACAAAAGGATAAACACACGCGCTGACTTACAACTCATTTTGTATTGTTATTTCTTTATTCTCGTCATTGGGTTGACTCTCCCAATCTCCATGACCAGCACAATAGCACGAATGCAGGCACCGCTTGTAAATATGCTTCTCAATCCTCACCGCAATTTTCAGGATAAAATTTTGAGCTCTTTTTGAGACAGTGTTAACTGACTCACCTGCTCGAACCATGGGACTCGGCATCGGAAAGGGTCAAATCAACGACCTCCTTTATCCGCTTTCTTCAGAAAACAAATCTGGACCGAATACTCTAAACCCGGACATACTTTTGAATCAACAAACCACATCGTACGAAATTTTCTTTTTCTTTTGTGTGTGCATGTATATATATATATATATATATATATATATATATATATATATATATATAACCTGACCGCGGTATATATACCGCGGCCAGGCACGTATCAAGGGGAGGCCCATGGGGCCCGGGCCCCCACCCCCGAAATCTTCCATTTTGCTGGGGCCTCCTCTCCCCCTTCCCCCATACAGCATTTTGTCATAGGCGCCCCCCCCCCCCCCCCCCCGAAACAAAATCCTGGCTACGTGCCTGACCGCGGCCAGGTTTACACTGGGGCTTATCCTTCGGGCTAGGCCCCAAATGATCGGCTTCTGTGGCGATAACTGTGTCGAGTCTATCGTGTGGCTCTTGAAGGAACCCGGTGTTTTGAATTAGCATAATCCATTGACGTCATGGGCCATGTGATGTAGCCAAGGTGTGTCAATACTTTATCTCATGTAACAAGCAGTCTTGAAAAAGATCTGTCACAGGCCAAAACGTTGACGAACTTCACGAATAATATGTTATAATACTCCAAACAACCGTCTCAAGTACATTTTACTGCCGTATATATATATATATATAGGGAAAAGGTAAATAAACATATATGTAGATATGTATGTGTGTGTGGAGATGTGTGTATATATGTATGTATACTGTGTGTATATAGAGACATAAAGAATAATTTAATAATACACCCTTTTCAAAAGTCCATCAGTCAACACTGGCGGAGGCCTTATTTTGGGCGCGGCTTCGTGCGCGAAGCGTGTGATCGGGCCCGAGTTTACGCTGAGCGCTGAAGCAGTACTTGCATCCAAAGCATGCTCGAAGAGGAAGCCCAAGTTGAGGCGGCAACGGAAAAACGACGCAGCAGCTTTTGGACTTTTTATCGATTTATTTTCAGCCGTTTGTTTTAGAATATGTATTGATCTTCCTTGAAGACAGAGTTTGCTGTCACGACTGAAGCTTGACGATATTCTCTGGAATCCAGAGAGTATAGGCCGGCACCCTGGTGTAGACGCCCGGAGTCACGGCACAGCCCAGGCCGAACGAAACCACGCCGACGAGGATGGATGAACCACTTTCCTTCTGCACGGCTGGACCGCCGGAGTCACCCTGTATACAAACCCGACATCATAGCTTTGTTTGCATTGTACTCACACAAGATAATGTCAACCGAAGTTATACCGACTAAGTTGCTGGCCTACATGAGCTCATGCAATCCCCCTTGCAGTTTTCATTGGGATATTAATTAATGAGATAAAAAAGCAAAACAACGGCCAGTATTTTTGCAATATGTCCCACCTGGGCTTTCAAATACTATTCGCGTCTCCAGCTCGCTGCTCGCCCTCCCGTAGCAGAAAAGGGAAGCGCTCTAGTGACTCTAGTGAAGGTGCCCCGGTTCTCTGCTGCACGGCGGAACTGCTCGTGATCATGGCTCTCGAAATGTCATTTCCGAATGCAAACAACACTCTTCAATGTTCCAATGCAGTGCTTCAGTCGGTAGGGGATTGTAACTTATTAGAGAGTTTTAGTATTGCGTATAGAAGCAAACGCAAGCGCTGTGAGTTTGCGTTAGAGTTGCGTGCTCCACGCTGTGCATGCGCGTCGTCATCATGCTCCACTCCAAGACCACAATTTTGGGCATGCGCATTGTGGAACAGGCAACGCTAACGCAAACACAGATTGCGTTCGTTCATATACGCACTATTAAAACGTATTACTGGTTCATATCGGTTTCCAACGCCAACGAAACGTGCTGCAATGAGCAGACGTGAAAGCGGGTAAGTGTTCCTTCGAACTGGAAAGGCTGAAATTTGGCAAAACGAAGGCACGTAAAAATTGAAGAACCAAAATGAACTAAAAAAGTCAATAACAATAAAAAGATATATATATATATATATATATATATATATATATATATATATATATATATATATATATATCTTTCTTTTTTTTGGGGGGGGGGGGGCATTTGGTTTGGATTGCTTGACACGACTTTGGAAGTTTTGCCGATTGCCAGAAGTCGCGACTTTGATAGCTTTACCCACTGCAGTTTGTGTAATTTTACATGGATTTCTCAAATTCGCTATGGAATGTTTTTCGTTTGTTTTATGACTTTTTTTATTTTATACATTGTTAATTAAAAATGCTGTAATTGGCACCAATGATGATAAATTGCACATTTTTGAGTGCCATACTTGTTTGCGCGTTTTAAATCAGGTCATAAGCAACAGATTTTACTAGAGCTTGAAAAACTATGTATTAAAATATCTTAAGTGTATTATTATTATTAATACAAATTGCGCCAATGTAGGCTTCCAATAAATGCACAGTCACAAAATATGCCATTTAACCAAAATAGTCTTTCCAGAAAGGTCGGATTTTGTTTTCTTTTTAGCATATAAAAACTCTGACATCATTATCAAGATAGACAAACAGTCAAATACTGGATGTAATATAAAGTTCTATGCGTCACGCTTTGCTTTAAACACACACATGAACACACAACACACACACACACACGCACTTTTTCTGTCTGATTTGCATTCCGCCTTTGGGTATTGTATTGAGAACAGCGGTTCTTAATTTATATGTTTTATGGGAATGTTTTAAACTCATCATCCGTGGCGATATTTTGTAAAATTCGGATTGATTCTCTCATTTTTGTGCTTGGGAATAACGTTAAAGCAATCAATCATCTAAATACCCCCAAACCCTTAGAAGGCCGCCGTTCCATATTTCATATGACGATTATTCGAGCGAGAAAAGGTAGCAAGAACACACAAATATCAGCACAGATTTTTTCAACAAATGCAATATTCTACGTCACCTCTAAGGGTATTCGCGACTCCAGCAAAACGGACGCCACCAAGCGGGAAAACCGGGACCCAGCCGGACCAGGTCGCTCCGCGCCCCTCCGCGTCTCTGGTGGCTTTCGCGGGCACGTGTTGTCGGCGCGGTGGCGAACAATGTAATTTGACGAAGGTCCGAAAATTTCTTAAGTTTGCCTGAGTGTTTATTAGTGTGGTGAAGCCTCAGTAGATTGTTTCCTTCCATCACGTGTTTGAAAGCCCGTTTACTCCACAACACGGTCGCGTGCTTTTGATATCTTGGATGGGGAGGAATCACTGAAAAACGTTTTGTTTTCTTGTCTGTCTCGAATCACATTGAAAGTGACGACTACTTGGTAACTGATAAGTGGTTTCTTTATAAGGATGTAGAACAGTGGACTGAGGACGACAGACGAGGTGTTTCACTGGAGGGAACACCAATGTTGCAGTCAAGTGAATGGGAAGGTTATATAGCTGCTTTTCTTGAGTTTGGTTGTGTTCGATTAGCTTCAAGTTTGAGCCACCCACGCCGGTCGGTGCGTTGGCTATTCATTTTGGCTGCTTTTCGCCGAAAAGCCTCTGGACCACACTGAAGGAGTTGGGCTGATTTCGAAATTACTTGATTCAGGAAAACCTGCTTGCTGCATATGATTAATGAGGGAAATTATCTGCTTTCGAAAGGTGAGGGACGCGTCTCGCATGCAAAGTTAGAAGCTGTCACGGCATTATGATCTATCGCGCCTCCAATATTTATATTATACCCCCGTCGAAGCCAGCAGCAATATAAGTCTACATTGCTCAGGTTGACCGGCCACAAAAGATACTCATTTTCTCCGTTCAGGATTCGAAGTCAAGTTCAATGCAGAGAGGTTCTGCGTGAATCTCCGATGAAGACTCTCTTCAGTTTGGCATTCGTCTCCGTGCTACCGGCTAGAACCATTTGGCTGAGTTTAAGTAGTATCTCTCTGTCTGTCAAATATACTTTTGTTCAGCAGTTCGCCTAATAGCTAGTCAACTAAGCTCATATTTCAACACGAAGAATATACTAATATCGCTTTAGTGGGACATAGTACGTAATATAATACATAACCCGCTCGTCAAAATGACTTCTCGATTGCTACATAAAACCTGAATTGAAATACGAGTATCAGCTGCTTAGTGGGGTGCCAGCGGGTTAACATGCTCCTCGGCTCAAGAAGCGCTTGCTTAATTTTCGTAATTTTCCTGCAGCCTGTGTTGTTGACCTAGCAGACGACTGGAAAACGCGGATACGCACAAAAGCTCGATTTCGCGGACAGATAAGTCGCATGGTCGAGGCATGCGAGTTAGCTGAAAATTACTCTCGGTGGAACATTTTTTAGTCATCGCCGCTTTCCTTAGATGATCAAAACTGATTAGAGTCTATTACCGTCTCTCCGGAGCCCATAGTTTCCGTTTTGAACGAAATCTCCGAAAGTTTGACATGAAAATAACAACAACAAAAAAACACCGGGAAAACAAAACTATGCTCTGCAAGTTTATGTGCACCGGCTACACTTAGCCGTCTTAGTTCAAATACCTCTAAAATTGGGCATTAAACAAAAGAAAATCTGTTAAATTGAATGCGCCGCCCGTTCAGCCGGCCCGGCCGAGCCGACGCGACCTGGACTCAGCCGCCATGTTTGTTTGGTGGTGGCGCCCCCTATAGGTCGCTGGAGTCGCGAATAAAAAGACCTGTCTTTAGAGGGACACTGAACTCTAGCAAGATATTTTGAATTGCCTACATCGGAAACGTACGTCACAAAATAAATTTTCCGCGAACAACTTTTTTGGCTCAATAATTACGCTGCGAGACACATCTTGAGTTATGAAAGAATCTGAAATTAACACCTATATCGAGAAATTAAATTCGAAATAGAGGTTTGTTTCGGTTTCGTTCCAGAATTTAAACGTTCCTCCTGGCGTAAATAATATGATAAACACCGTTTTGGTTTTCAGGATAGGGAGGTGACCTATGCTCATAACACCCTAGCTTCCTCGTGTAAGCAGAAATAATTTGTTTAGCTCAGTGAAGCTAGCACAGTAGACAGGCTCAGCAACTGGTATTCCGGCACGCATCTCCGACCCTCACTTAAACCGCCATTTTGAAAAACGCAGTGGCGCCACCAATAGTGAATTGGAGTCGCGAATAGGTTCATGTGCGCATTTTGGAAAATATATCTGCATCGTGCGTACATCTAGTTCACCAACCCAGTTGGGTCACCCCCCGCATATTTTTACCAATTTGTCCAAGTCAATTCATGACGCGTTATGTAAAACGGTATCATTGCATTTAAAACCACATCTAAATATTACCCTTGAATCAACGAAATGTGCTTGCTTGCAGTCAGATATGTCACTCTGTAGCCCATCAATTGTGTGAAGGGCAAAGGGTTGTAGTCCTCACATGGGAGTTTGATATTTCATTCAAGGCAGCTTCGAGAACCCTATACTACTGGAATTCGCGCGAGCCAAGCCTGAACCTGCCAGACGTTTCTCACCTGGCACGAGTCCTTCCCGCGGCTTCCGGCGCAGAACATGGTCTTGGAATCGTAACTACCCAGAGTTCCAAAGGTACAGATCAACGATGATCTTACAGGAACTGATACAGCGAGCAGATGCGAAGAACTAGGTCCGCCTGAAATAAGAACACTCAAGAATAGATTTCCTTTATATCCAGAAAAACGTACATGAGAATATATTGTTGAGTTTTATACTAAAAGGTCAGCACAAAAAAGAATACATCAGACATGCCTGCCAAGGAATAGCCAGAGCTGGCAGAACATCTTCCTTAATTCAACCTTATATTTAATTCGTCCATAACGCTATCGATAGGAGTTTACAAAAATGCTTTACGAAACTGCATTTTAGTGCTGCTGATGCATTTCGTTGCCTCTGCAGGAAATTGTGAAAGTAGCAATCACTCTGGTCAATACAGTGTGGTCTAACATTCATGAGATTGGAATAGATTCGTGGAAACCAAGGACCTCCAAATACCTTCGCCAGTACAGTTTTAAGGAAATACCGTACTCTGGGAACGATCGAAGGATATCGAGCGCTCAATTACTGTTGGCTCGCAAACTGAAAGACTCGTTCATCTTTGCTTTATTTATAATTTCTCAATCGCCAGCTTTGTATCTGCTGTAAGTAAGGCTTCTGGAAAAAGCAACGTTCTATGAATGACGAAAATGATTGTTTACTCTGTTCCAGCAAAACGAAAGGCTGCGTCTTGCGAAACAATCGAAAGGTGAACGATATATGACAGTGAGCGATGGGAAACCCCGCTGGTCAAGAAAAAGGCCCGTCACAGAGAGCGGACACTAAGGGTGTGACGCGTTTGTTTTGCTTATTTTATTGCTGTTAATCAACAGCTTGACCGACACTCAAATTCACAAAAGGGAAAAGGGGGACGTTAAGATACTAAGATACGTGGATGACTTCCTGGATTGCTGGTACCGCAGCCCACCCTGTTGGATGACAACCTTATTAAAAGAGTGCTGGGAATTTTCTGTTTGAGTTCGCGTGGACTTACGTTTACTCGCGAAACAATGTCGTCAGGAAAGCTGCAGTTCCAAGATTTAAATTTAGATTTTCAAGAAGAGCACGTGTGCTGGGAGTACAACAGACCACGCTCAAAGAAAACGGTCTTGCCCTTTATTTCAGCACACTCTAAGCTGGTTAAAAGAGGGATCGCTTCCTCCCTTTGGAAGGCATCTTTTGACAAGTCGTGCCAGCTACGCCGGGAAAAGTAGTCCTTGCAACCAGGTGGAACGCCTAAAAGTCGTACATCAAGAGGTGGCTCAAACACTTGTTTCCAAGATGAAAAAAAGAAGAGGAAGCACAGGAGCCCAGGAGGAGAGTGAGACCCGCTGTTATACCCTATATCCACAAGGTCTCACACAACCTAAAAAAGTTGCGGCACACTTTGATTTGCCGGTTGCGTTTTCGGCCCCGGAAAAGCTGTCCAGCCTTTGCCAAAGAATTAACAACAAACAAGACGGAGTGACGTTTGCAGAAAGTGCGTTCAATCCCTGGGTTCAATCCCCACCCTGCCCGCTCGATCTGGATGAGCATCCTACCAGCGTGAGGTCGTGTATCCCTACTGCGTGATGCAGGTTAAAGACCGCAGGCTAGCGGTTGTACTGCACAGGCTGAACTGCTCGTCTAGAGCTGAGAGACAAGTCGCCCTTTGAGGAAGACTAACTTCAGGCTGTGTAAACGTACACACAAAAAATGAAAGCCGTTTACAACTCCCTGTAACGCCGAATTAGAGTGCAGCTCTTGAGGAGGAGGAGAAGGCACGGGGGCGGGGGGTCACGTGAGCTCGGGGAGAGGGGGGGTCACGTGAACTGGGGGTCACGTGACCTCGAGAGAGGGGATTTTCCCCGCTCAATTTTCCGCTAAATTTAGCGGGGAAAATTTTCCGCTAGATTCAGCGGGGAAAATTATGCGCTAAATTTAGCGGGGAAAGTTTTACGCTAGATTTAGCGGGCAAAATTTCCCGCTAAATTTAGAGGAAAATTTTCCGCTAAATTTAGCGGGGAAAATTTTCCGCTAGATTTAGCGGGGAAACTTTTCCGCTAGATTTAGCGGGGAATATTTTCCGGTAAATTTAGCGGGGAAAATTTTCCGCTAGATTTAGCGGGGAAAATTTTCCGCTAAATTTAGCGGGAAAATTTTCTGCTAAATTTAGCGGGAAAATTTCCCGCTAGATTTAGCGGGGAAATTTTTCCGCTAGATTTAGCGGGGAAAATTTCCCGGTAAATTTAGCGGGGAAAATTTTCCGCTAGATTTAGCGGGGAAAATTTTCCGCTAGAATTAGCGGGGAAAATTTTCCGCTAGATTTAGCGGGGAAAATTTTCCGCTAGATTTAGCGGGAAATTTACCCATCATGCACCGCGCGGTTACGCCGACGGCGACGGCGACGGCGACGCCGCTCAAGCCGGAAGCGGGCGCCTAAGAGCTGCGCTCTAAAAATGAAAGCCGTTTACAACTACCTGTAGCCGGAATTAGAGCGCAGCTCTTGAGGAGAGGGGAAGGAAAGGGGGGGTCACGTGGCCTGGGAGTCACGTGACCTCGAGGGCGAGGGCCGGAGAAAATTTTCCCGCTAAATTTAGCAGGGAAAATTTTCCGCTAGATCTAGCGGTGAAAATTTTCCGCTAGATTTAGCGGGGAAAATTTTCTGCTAAATTCAGTGGGGAAAATTTTCTGCTACATTTAGCGGGGAAAATTTTCTGCTAGATTCAGCGGGGAAAATTTTCCGCTAGATTCAGCGGGAAAAATTTTCCGCTAGATTTAGCGGGGAAAATTTTCCGCTAAATTTAGCAGGAAACTTTTCCACTAGATTTAGCGGGGAAAATTTTCCGCTAGATTTGTGACCTCGGGAAGGGGGGTCACATGGCCTCAGGGGGTCACGTGACGTCACTGATGACGTCGTCAATGATGATGACGATAACGATGCGGATGCCGATGACGTCATCAGTGACGTCATTGATGACGTCATCATCATCACGTGACCTCGGGGGTCACGTGACCAGGGGTCACGTGACCTGGGGACCACGTGGCTGGGGGTCACGTGACCTGGGGCCACGTGGCCTAAAGCGTCACGTGACCTGGGGGTCACGTGACGCCCTAGGCCACGTGGCCCCAGGTCACGTGACCCCCAGCCACGTGGTCCCAAGGTCACCCCAAGGTCACGTGACCCCCAAGGTCACGTGACCTTGGGGTCACCTTGCGGGTTATACCGACGGCGACGCCAACGGCGACGCCGACGCCGCTCAAGCCGGAAACGGGCGCCTAAGAGCTGCGCTCTAAAACTCAAGAACAGATGCTTGCATTAGTACTTAAAGGCTTCTAAAGGGCTGCTGCTTCTCAATGCTTCTGCCATCCTTCTCTAAGCGATACGGAATTTGTAGCGTTCTACCGATATCACAAACCACTAAAGTGGTAGATGACCAACCGACATGAAACCCACGTTGGTGACAGCTGTGCTTCGTTTCAGCTTAAGTCCACTAGCCGCTGGTCCTCTTCTGTTTATCATTGGTTCAGCGATGGTAGAACGCGTACAGAAACATGACGAACATCATGATAGTGCGCTTTTAACGCTGTCAGATTTGTCCCATCCCCTAGTAGCGTCGGCATGGAAACATAGTGCTGACTAGAAACGGTTCTCGTATGCCCATTGTTACGAAGTGAAGCGACCAGAGCTGTCGGTAACAAAACGTAAGGGCCAGTTGTAATTGCGTCAAAATACAACTGCCTAAAAGTGTTTACACCCGGAACGAGCTAACTTGAGCGTAAGCCTTTGCTCTGCACGTAAGCTCTTGCGAAGTTTGATAGACACTGATTTGCTTCAAATCAGTGACTATCATACTAGCTTCAACGCATTTATAGATGAGACCTGAACAAGCAACCTAAATTTCAAGCAACAATAATTTGTTTTCACGAATTTATTGGTTTCCAACTTGGTCTGAGAGGCTGAGAGGATATACTGCTGCGTAGTATAGGACAATATAGGGGCATAACAGCTTCTTCCCGACAGGTTACAACACGTTTCGTGGTGTAAAATGAATCCTAGTTAAACTCACGCCAGCAAAAAAAAAAACACGCACAAAATTTGTGTTTTTACGGGACGCCTTCTCAGCTTGCAAGTTACTGAACATCACGTTACTGGAGAGTGGGAGAATTGCTAAGTTGGCAAGCAAGAAACGTGATCATAACGGTTCACGCCTCGTGAATTTATGTTGTCAGTGACTATACTTGCAGGAAGAACTATAATTTTGCATCAATAGAATATTTCAGGTTGGCACAACCATGAAAATCGTAAGTCCTTAAATATGAGAATCGTGCACCTCCCGTTTACGAGTTTGTGAGATTTTAAAACACGTTGTTGTCAAAAATGTAGGGAAAAAAACATTAATGGTTAGTTCTGAAGGTGCTAAAACTGACCTCAGCACTGTCTCAATAGGCACCAATCCAACAGCTGTAACAATTTAAGCCTCCATTACCGGATGATGTGGTTCCCCAGCCGGTGACTTCAACGTTGTTCTTCAAAGGGCGATCCTTGGCGGGAAGACAGACAGCGCCGATGCGCCCCTGGCTCTCGGCAAAGTCAAAAGGGCAACTAACAGAGAAGAGCTATGTCGTTGGCCAGGTCTGCATACGACTCGTGAACGGCAATTTTTTGCACCTGCGTACAATTACGAAAATGAACAATTTATTCTTCACAGTCGTATAATTCGCACCAGAGTCTTAATTGATTAATTCGTTCATAGAAGTTACGTATCGAGAGCCACTGCAAGTGCCGATAATAAACTTATACTTCGTTTCAGCTTCGGTCCAGACGCAGCCGATGCTACAAGCGCGAGCATGTGGCTCAGAACAGTGCTTGCACTGCACGAGCGCGCGTGCTTGGCAGGGATGCTGAAAGCCCGGAGCTCGCGCTTGTAGCCTTGGCTGCGTCTGGACCGGAGCTGGAAACGAAGTATAGTAATATATCGCTAGCGGACATGTCCACGTTACCCCAAAAAAGTAACTCAATACCATTACTCGTTGCTCGATCAAGAAGTAACTAAATACGTTACTCGTTACCGATTCTAGAAAGGGACCTGTTACTTTACCTCAAAAGTAGCGAGTTACTTTTTTGGTTAATTTGACTACCAAATGCGCAATTGCTTTTGTTTCACTGTTTATTATATTCTCTTCAGTCGCAGTTGCACTTAAGCAGTAGTTACCTCTCGAAGTTTTTATCAGTGATGTTTCCCCGCATCTTTGAGAATACATCTCCGGCGACGCTGAAGAGTCGTTCAACTGACGCGCTCGAATGAACGGCAGTGTTGTGCTTCAGCAAGAGCTGGTGAATCTGGGATTTTCCTCTCTCTTTTGTTCCCCCTGCTTCAAAAGTTCGAAAATGACAATGGGCTTTGTGGCTTTCCGCGTTGGCAACCTCCGGGTTTACATTCAATCTATACATGATTTCAGAAGGTTCAACCAACGAAACTTATTGTGCTCGATGGGCGAAGCACATTCCCAGCAGTAGAGTTCGACTGACGTGTTCAGTAATAAACGTGGCTATACTGTCATACTGTTAAGATTTTTTCTTTGAAGGGGCGGGGGGGGGGAGGGGGGGGAGTTGCCAATTTGGTTTTGCCTGAATAGACGCATACTCAGGTAAGAACTAAACGAGGCTGTTTAAATTTTGTTGTACACGTTACTCCTCAAAAGTAACGATATACCGCTACTCGTTACTTAGCCTTACAAGTAGCTAAGTCCGTTACTCGTTCCTTCTTTAAAAAAATCAGCAGAACCAATCCTTTGGGAATGATTATCTACGTGAATGCGAATAGCATCAAACGGTGCGGAGTTATGCGCGTTCGTCAGGTGGCCGGCACACTCTAGATACGCCAGCCCACTCTTGAGGCGATTCTAAATTTGTTGACACTTTCACAGCCCTGCGCACGATCTCCGCAGCCCAGCACGTGCGTTTGTGTCACTTAGGAAGGCGAGCAAAGCACGCGCCATACGCACAAACACTCAAAATGGTACCGACCAGACTTTCTGGCGTCTCAGCTAGTCTCAACCAACGGTACTCTAAACGGTTGTTTATATCTTTACCATAGGACGCGCTTTACAGCGCTGTCACAGCTACCGGTGCGCGCGCGTTCCATGCACGAGGGCTCATTCCGCTCTCGTGAGGCTGAGCACGGCCGCTACATCACCCTCTCCCGAGCGCGGGAGAGGGTGAGCTAGCGGCCGTGCTCACCCTCACGAGAGCGGAATGAGCCCTCGTGCATGGAACGCGCGCACCGGTAGCTGTGACAGCGCTGTAAGCGCGTCCTATGGTAAAGATATAAACAACCGTTTAGAGTGCGTTGAATGACTGCCTTCATAGCTCTGTGGTTAGCGCGTCTGCCTGCTGATCAAAGGGTCAACGGTTCGAATCCCCGCCGGCGCCGGTCTTTTTTATTTATTTATCGACCCGCGGCGTAAGAGGGTTAGATAGCCAGATAGATAGAAAGATAGATAGATAGATACATAGACGAAAAGTGCGTGAAGTATCCAAAGAATGCTATTTGCATTTAAAAGTAACTAAATACGTTACTCATTAGTCATTACCAACAAATGTAACTAGGTAGAAGTAACTCGTTACAAGTAACGCGTTACGTGCATATCTGATCGCTAGTAACGACATCGCTGGACCAGAACGTCCCTCCTATACCACTCGCTAGTGACAGAGAAAAAGGCCGAATTAAGCAGAGCTGTTTTTGAATATGTCTTGCGCTCCCAAAAAAAGTGATTAGTTTAATAATTCCTCGATTAATCTTTTCGTCTTGGTATATATAAATGATTCACTCTTATTATACACTCCTCTTTGAAATGTCTTCGCTCCCTTCCCCCTCTAGAGCCGTAGTAAAAACAAAACCTCAGCTTTTCGCAGAACCTTACTAATTCGCCGAGTCACTTGTTGAATTAATATATATGTAGGTGTATCTCTTGTTAGCTTTATGTGATTTCAGCAAGACGTACACGTTGCAAACGCTAAAATTATAATTTGTTTCTTCAATGACCGAATCTTGTAGGAACTACTTCACGAGGCGCATTAATAGGGCTCAATCTTTTTACTTTTCTTGACGTGACAACGAGTATAGAGCAAACATAACTTCACATGTTGGTGAAAAGAGTGGCTAATGGACTCTCAGTCGTACAATATCTCTCGAGTGTGTGAACATCAGTCGTGCAATATCTCTCGAGTGCAGAAAACATCAAAACTTAATCAACACCCTAAAACAAATTACAGGATGACATTTAAGACTGTTTACCTGCAGGAATGCAAAAGGCATTCCTACACGCGGACGAGCCCACGGAGCGCTAAGCTGCGTCGAAACTTCGGAGCGCCGCTGCCGGTGGGAAAGAGCGACGGCCGCCGGCGCGCAAGCCTCTCCCTTTTACTTGCGGCGCGGGCCGCAGCGCCAAGGACAGGGCATCTCTGTGGGGTGGCGTTCATTGGAACTATGCCGCGTCGCGGCCAATGGGACTTTAGGTGCCGTTTCGCCCAGCCAATGGGGAAATGTGACTTCAGCTGACGTTTCGTTTAGCTAATTAGAAAAGTGGAATTTAGGTGCCGTTTTGCGCGGTTACGGGAGCCGCCGGCTCGGCTCCATAAAACAGTTAATGATTTCGGATTTAAAAAAATGCCGTCATTTTATAACGGTGTGATACTTACATCGCGCAGTTGGCTGTAGCTGGGCGGGTTATTGAGGTCCAAGAGTCCAGCTCGGACTACTATATCCGCTGGATTGGTCCTAGGAAGGAAAGCACACTGCTCACCGCTTTTCTCTTACCAAGCAGACCGTATACGTGCCCGTTTACACAATGCGCAGCGGTCACAACGAAGTCCGGTTCGATGATAGAACCCCCACAAAAATGAAACCTGGAGTTCTTGGTCTGGATAGACACCTGCAATGGAACAGAGTGACGGGTAAAGAGCCTCTTCACACATAAAGTCCCTCTACCCTGGGAAAAGTGGCGCCATTCATTGTTTGAGAAATGCTCGAGGCTCGTGCCGCGCGCCGCTTCTGGGAAATTCATGGCGTCTGAAATCTATCTTTGTGCTGCGCTGTGCCGCCATAATCTTCCCAAGGGCCTTGTGCATCGACGAACATTGCGCTACTTTTGAAACATGAAGGGGCTTTATTCACACATGCAGTGGAGCGCCACAAGCATAGCGCTGACCTCGCGCTAAGCGCGTGCTGACAGAAGCGTAACCAGCTTTGTATCGCACCGTCAAAACTGTTTCTCATGGCAGACAATAAACAGCTGACGACACATGAGCAGCGCTAGATCAGCCCTTCGCTGCCTGTGAGAACTGCCCTTAATAGTCTCGTTGATATAAACACCTCCATCCCTCCCCCTCCGCCCCCCCCCCCCCCGAAAAGAAAAACAAAGCGTACATGATGTGAGTTGCTCGTATAACGAGTTCGTCCCCATATAACGCATAGCGAGTTCTTTCCCTACAAAACAGGAGAGACATAATATTTCATTCCAGATGTATGAACGTGATTTCTGTATTCCAGGGGCGCCGCGCAGTTACACGCATTCATTCCTTCGTAATTTCTGAGTAAACTATAGGAAACAGCAAATATGATATGGAAGTTGCCGGTAATTGAATTGTGTCCTTTATCTTGTATCTGCCCAGTAGGTTAAACAGAATAATTAATTCACTACTAACCATTCAGTGTTTTGTTTTCGTTTCGTATACACGTCGTCGGTCAGCTTCGTCCCATTTCGACACGAAACAGTTACCGGTAGAAAGAAGTGTAGGCGTATTGTACTCAACAGGGTGTCGAACCGGAACCGAACCGAACCGAAAACCGGAACAGAACCGTTATTTTTAGCCGAACCGGAACTGAACCGAACCGAAATCTTCGCCGCCATCTTGGAACTGAACTGGAACCGAACCGAAAAAAAATATACCGGTAACCGGTTCAAAACGGTTCAGGGTAAATTATTTTTTTATTTTTGTTAAGGTCACAAAATGAACATAAGGGAATAGAAAATTGGCGGCTGTATTTCTATCTATTGATCAAATCGTCATATACAGAATTGCAATGTATGGTAAATTGTAGGTTTTTGTGGTGCTTTTGTATTGGCACTATGATTAACCATGTGTCTGGTTGGCACGCGACGTCATGGTGTCAATACATGTTGTCAAGTAACGTCACGTGACCCCGTGACGTCACGTGACTCACTGCGTCAACTCGATTTAATTTGAGGAGGTCACTAGATTTATTAATCTTGTTGACAGCGTGACGTAACATGACATCACGATTTCGTACCGAGAGTCACGTGACACCGTGACGTAAGCGATTTTTAAAACCCCGAGTCGAGTACTCGGGTTCATGACAATCAGCATCGCCAAACATTCAGGTAACGGCTCATGTCAAATAAATATGATAATAGCACAACTCCAACAATATCTGAATTTCAGCCCAAGAATTTGCTTTCTAAACCCTAGCGCAATGGTTCTCAAATGGGGGTCTGCGAAGGCATTCTAGGGGTCCGCGAAGCTCTGCCTCATCAGTCAAGCCCGGCAATAAAGGTTTTATATTTTTTTCAAATTGAGAAGAAAAGTTCCGATTTTCGGGCGAGTTTTCTCGTGTGTATGTCAATAAGAGATGTCTACTTCACACAGCCCCTAGTTATATCCATTTATTTAATCATTATCATATTTAACCTATGCCTTTACCTCCCCCTGACCACGAACAAGGTCCACCATCATTCCCGCTAACCTACAAGGGGTCCGCGAAACATCAGCGGTTGAGAACCACTGCCCTAGGGCATGACTATGATGAACACTGACGGTATATAATTAGCGTCGGATCACGTGGCCGCGTGTTCTAATTGCGAGTTGAGGAGAAGATCGACAACTGTCTCTTTCCTTAATTTTTTTCTTCATCGCACGGAAGGGAAAACTAATGAATGATTTCGCAAGCTATCAACGTCAGAGGTTATTTCTTAACAGTATTAATTGAAAGTACAAAAAGAAATGTTGCAAGACCAATTTTACATTATTGAGGCACCCAAACATTTTTTCGTTGTTGCTGAACTGTATCCGAAAGATGTTCCCGAGAACAGAAGTATTGAAATGACTGAATTGCGAATTATTAACATGATGTTACATAGAACTACATGTGTGTACGGAAGGAATACCTAAAAACAAAAACAAATTTTTTTTTTAGTGACCTCAGAGGGACAGCCGAACGTTGGCAATCGATGTAAGTCTCACAGGAGCGTCGTTCTCACGTTATTGCCCAAGTTTCGACGCCCTCTGCATTTTGCTTAAAGGAGCCACAAAAAAGATTTCTATACATCACTAAATACTACTCCGGATCACTCCCTAACGTTAATAACTCATTGAACTCGATTTGCTCTTTTTCCTAGGCAATGGCAGTCGCCAAAAAATTAGAGAAATATACCTCAACTCTGTCTTATGCCACCAATGTTAATCATACCCCCGCGCTGGGGATGGAAAGGAAGAAAACGCGTGCTGAGCTCCAGGCATTGTTAGAGTTCGGCTATTCCCATCACTGCAGTGGTTGGACACGAGCCACTACCCAAGTGTCCGTCGAGACATTGATTGTTACGAGCCGATGTACTGTGCTCACGCAGTTCTCCTGTCCAATCCATGAGCCGCGCTCGACTGTCATCAGGCGGGTGGTTTTGATTCCAGAATTACAACATAAATCTTTGCGAAGGCAAGACTAAAAGAATAGTCTCATTTTATCCTCGCAACTTCACCGCGAAAGAAAAGCTTCTGAATTATAGGCGGCCTGTGCGAGTCTACTTGGGCCAGACTATGACCAGTACACCTCTGCAAAGTCATGAACATTCCAACCCGATATCGTTTTATGACCTCTTTAAACTTCACGGGATGAAAGATAAAAGCAATGAAGGGTTGCAGTTAATAAGTGACAAATAAAATTGTCGAAATAGCACACACAAACGGAGGAGGAATTCCTGAGGAATGCTTTCAGCCTTTCCACTCTGGTAAAGAAGGAAGACCAGCGAAGCTGTACTATGGTGGGAATGAAGTAATGCCCGGCAGCAAGTCGGCAAGCCAGAGTGGAAGGGCTAGAGAGGTTGCCGCCATCTATGCGCGACAACGGCAATTAAACAACCGGCAAGCCGGTTGTCTGGTTGCCGCCGTCACTTATAGATGGCGGTAGCTGATCAGAGTTTAGTGTTATCATTTGTTTGCTGACGGACACGATACTGGGGAAACTAGCCTTAACAGCTCCGCTGAAAAAAGAAGTGTGTGTGTGCCTGCGTGTGTGCGTGTGTGTGTGTGTGGGGAGGGGGGGTTAGTTTTAAAAACATACTGTGTTGTAAAGTTTCCTCTTCCCCGCATCTTTGGCGCAGACCAAAAAGCGTGGCCCCGGAAACTACCTTGTTTGCAAAAACGCTCTTGCAAAAAGCACGTCTTTGTCGTGCCACTCGCGCTGTTCATCACAACGATGCACTAAGAATAATAATACGTGCCTTTCAAATATTTGGCTTTCACTGACCTTGAACCTCCTGCAGCGTGCATTTTGTACCGTCGAATGCGATTTTCTCAGCAAGAAGAAATCACTATGACCACCAGCCTACAGTGTGATGACGTCGCGTGCATACCATGTTAAACAGTTCAGCTTTCTGGTGAAATGTGGTGCTCTCAACACTAGAAATAGATGTCCCAATTGTAAAGTTCTGCAGTATTTATAGCAGTCTGGCGATGATATAAGGCAGCCTAGAGAAATGTTAGAGCACATGACTATTCAAGCGTAGTGTTGTAAAGTGAGGGCACAAAACAAGTAATGGTAAAACAGAATATAACATTAGCCTCCCAAGGCAGTACTTCGCGAAGTTTCGAGCTCATGCAAGCTGATGAAGTGTGATTTATGTTAAGAGTTTAAGAATCTTTGTCTGTCCTTCGCGCTATTTATGTAGCCGCCTCGGTAGGTCCGAGGCGAGAGCGCCGGCCTACGGATCCCCATGTGGCGGGTTCGAATCCCGGCCGAGGTGCCCGCAATCTGACGTTGGCTTATTGCGGAGAAGGCACCGTGCAACCGAGCTTTCGGTTGCACGTCAAAAGATCCCTAGGTGGTACAAATTAATCTTCAATCATCCGCTGGGGCGTGCCAGATGCCCGTCGTTGGTTTGGCACGTAGAACTCCCAAATTTGACTTTGAATTTTCGCGCTATTTATGTAAAATTATGAATTTCATTGCGTGCATCTTTACACATATTTTTTTGCAATAAGGCGTTCTGTAAGGGATTATTTAGAAAAACAACATCAATTATCTCTCTCTTTTTATACATTTCGTGTATTAGACTTCAAATCTATCATGTGAGCACAGAGTCCTTCTTTTGGCGTACCCTGCAACACGATGTTTCACACTGCCAATCAGCAAACAGAAAAACACTTTTACGCAGACTCCACAGCTCGCGTAGTTTCGAGTATCGTCCTTCCGCGTCGGTCTCTAGCGATTATGTGAACTTTATAAACTAAAAATTATTGATCATTATAAAATAAATTTAATTACTAACTGAGTATTTGACAACATATATAAAGGGCCGACCACCCTAAAGGAATTCCCCCAAAATTATTTGAAAGGTGTTCGGCCAAACTTTTCCAGCGTTTTTATCCTCGACAGGCACGTTGTAAGTGATATGGGGCAGCCTTACAGAGATTTCTGATTTTGAATCTAGTTTAAATAACTATGTATTCCTCACACATATAACTTCTCAAACATATAGAAGTCTGTTATTGCCTCTTTTATGTGGTGATCATTACTTTTATGTGTCTCTGGGCTGAACAAGAACAAAGTAAACAGGGGCGCGCGGCCAAACTATGAAGATTACGAACGCAAACCGTCAGAAAGTGTCAAATTAAGTAGCTGCCATGTCGATAAACTGTGAAATACTATGTTTTACTTAACAAAAAAAATCATAGAAGTCGCTTAAGCTTCGCCTTTAAAAGTGGAACGCGATAGCGTTAACGGGCCTCGTTTGCATCGCCTTCTCATTTGCCGCGCTAGCGTGCCTCGCGTGGCCTAGTCAAAAGCGACTGACTCGCAACCGAAAAATCGTGCGTTCAAATCCCGCCTAAAATTTTTAATTTTTTTTCTTTAAGCCAAAGGAATTATTTTCAAAAGTGAAATCATTTCAGACATACGCCGACCTTAATTCGCATTACATGTCATAGATTAATCACTCTCGTTCCACGCGTGATGTCACGTTTTACGTGAGCACTGTGGGTTGTTCGAAATTCTTGCGCCAAGGCATGTAGCTCTGACGTCATGACCCTATCGACCAATCAAGATTTTCCAGTCACGTCACCGACATCGGTTTTTCTGTGACGTGAGCTCCTTAACGCTATCGCGTTAAAGTCATCAATTGGCAAGGGTGATGCTTATTTGCAAATTAAATTGACCGGCATCTTCTCAAGAACAAACCTCAAATGCCAGGCCATGCCAGCTTATCATGTATAAGAACATGTTCACTTGGGAAAGCGCTATTTTGGGCCAGATTCGATCTGAGTGCGAAGTTGCGTATAGTTTAGAGTAAACAATTGCGATTACTTCTTGCTGCATGATTAGTCGCATGCATGCGATGCTGAGTGTCAAGCAATGTTTGGTTAGAACAACAAACATTTTGATTGCCACTCCGTGTTTCTATAAAAAATAGACTGAAAGAAATTATCCTAAAAGTTTTGTGATATTTTGAAACTTTCATTGCGTTTAGCTCAGTTGTGTCGTCATCATATACATATATATTGTGAAGCGTATTTCGTAAACCATTATTTCATGATATATATGGCCACGAGGTGCTCATTCATACTTTTATGTGATGCAGTTAATTCCTTAATGCAAGGACACAATCACGATTTCACTTTTAATACTGCGACACAAAGTTGTACCAATCACGGGTATTTTAGGCGACCTACCACACTTCGCGACAACATTTTATACCGTGTAAATAGATCAGCTTGAACTTAAGAAATTTTACTTAAACACGAAGAAAGGACAAGAAAATACAGTATAGTTCTAAATTTCAAGCTGATCTATTTACAGGTATGTACCAACAAGCTCAACTCTTTACTCTTCTACTTAAACATTTTGATTCAGGTAAAATATATGTTACTGGTAAACAAGGGGATGTTGAGTCGTATAAACACGACGTCATGTACGTTAATGTAGATTTGCTTCTACACTTGCGACGAAATTAAATAACTGAATTTCATATTTTTGGTACCTAAAACAAAAGTAAATTGCACGGTTGATCGAAGAAACTAGATAGTTCACGGCGTAAATAGTGTACATTGCCAGAACAACGCGGAAAATATATTCTCAGTTTAGCGGTTCAAACCGGTTCGAACCGGTTCGAACCGGTTTGAACCGTTATTTTTTGCTCCCCGGAACTGAACCGGAACCGAACCGAAAGCCGTGAACCCGAACCGGAACCGAACCGATAAAAATTTCGGTTCGACACTCTGGTACTCAAGACTCTAAACAATAAAGCAATCTTTGAATCCTCTTATCGAACAGGCAGACGACCGAAACCGCGTTGAAACAACGCCCGATACCCTTTCTAGTACGCTTACCTGCCAGGGAAATTCCCCTTCAGTGGCATTCCGTCCTCCAACAATTCGTCCACCTCTGGCAAGGCTCGCACCACATGCGTCACCTGGCGTTTCAGCCGGTTGGAACAAAAATAAAATAATGACATGGCCAAAACGTATGAATTATTTAATACATGTTTTAGGTACATACTTTGCCTAAATGTATATCTCGTTGCGATGCACTCAAGGTGCACATCCCACACTCTAAGAAAGGTGGGTCCGTCGTCACTTCCAAAAGAATCGGTAAGAATTCAGAAACCCCCATTAGATCGTTCTCCTTAATATTACGAGGGTAGAAAGTTGGGCAAGTTGGTGATTCATACTGATTAAAAAGCGCGACAGGACAACTGACAGAGAAGGAGACACAGACACAGCGATACTTACAACTGAACTTTATTTCCGCTGCAGCTCGGTATATATTACCGGCAACAAAACAAACAAGTTGGGAAAATATAAAATACACATCGTAAAAATCTTTTTAAAAAAACAACATAAAAAGGCTAAAATTCCTGCATCACTCATCGGCACCCACCCGAAACTTGTCATGCTTGGTCAAGAAACTGCAATTCTTTTCGGATAACGATAAAGAGGGTGCACTGACACACTGCAGCCCTAATCTAGTAATTTCTCGAGCCTCGAGTATTCCCCATGTGGTTTTGTTTCTGTTTTTATTTAGTACTGTACAATCTGTGAAAATCGGAGTACAACCAAAATCCCGGCAATGCAAAAACAGAAACAAAACCACAAGGGAAATATGCGAGGCCCGAGAAATGGCTAGATTAGGGCTGCAATGTGTCAGTGCACCCTCTTTATCGTTATCCGAAAAGAATTGCAGTTTCTTGACCAAGCGTGACTATACTCTGTTTCACCTTATGATGTACCGCAGGAAAGGCTACAAGCGCGAGCTCCTTGCCCTGGGGCACATCTCGGCGGCAAAGCTTTCGTGCCTTAAGGCGGCGGTCCCACGGCCCCAACCATAATACCGGTGGCAGCTGTGCTAACGCTCCTGTTTGCGATGCAAATGTCGCGTCTTTGCGCGTGTTACGTATTTCGTTCTTATTGCAAACAAATTGCCAATTCACCATTACTCTTTTAGTGCAAAATATGATACGCATGCTTCAAAACTTAACGCACAAGAAGAAAACAAAAAGTGCAAGTTTTGATATGTTTAAAGACATACCTCTATGCATTCCAAGTTTCTAGACTTGTAATGCATCCAAGACGCGTTCTTATTTTTTTTATTAAAAGATGAAGGACTCGTCTAGTTCCCTGTATACGTGTTTTTCTGAATTAGCACACTCACATTTTTTTAATATTTATTCAAAAAGAGCCTTTTTTATGCAATTTTGAAGTCTCGTAACTCAGTGTCACATCATAACGCAGCAACGACATTTAAGGGCATGCTCCTGGTCAATATAGGAACTCCGCATACAAAATATTAGAAGTGCAACGCTACCCGTTTATTTGTAAACACAACTTGATTGTGATAAAATTTTAAAGAATTCCCTTAACGCGTTCTTGGTTTTCTCAGTCAGCGTTCTGGCATCTGATCTAATTTTTTTAATTGTATGCTAGAAAAACTAAGCTGGTTCACCTGAAGCGTAATTTTTTTATTCATATTCAGATTTGTTTAAAATAATTTTAAATCATGGGACTCTTTTGAAGCTCGACTCCGTACGCAAGAAACCGGTTTCAAAGAAGAGGACAGCTATTTAAATAACGATTCTTTAATTAGAGCTTTTATCGTACTAATTAAAATCACTGCCTATGATTGTAATTATTTTAAAGCATAGTAATTGTCCTAAATAATGAAAATAACCTATGTTGTAGCAGACGACGCGCACTTGCGCCATCTTTTGAAAGGTGGCTGAAATTCGGGGTTGAGAAGTTCAGGCAAAGTGGCGCTGATTCTGTCCCTGACGCAAAGGATTCTTTTATCAAATATTTCCTCGCGCTACTTCCTCGTTCTTGCAGTGAGTCAGTTAATCTTGCAAGAAAAGAAAGAAAGAAAACGAGAAGCGCGTCACAAGAGTCGCGAGCAAGTTCTTGAAAACACCTAGTCCCAATAAAAAGCTATTCAATGCTGCCCGCCATGTTCCGACACCACGAAAGGTGCAAATATTGAACTCCATCTGATGATGACGACGAAGGGGAATTTCTTTCCCTTCACTGCAAGATTTTTAAGAAAATTTTTTTTTAAGGTTCCAGCTTTCCAATCGCGCTGGTTCTGTTTTGTTCGCCATCTTGGAGAGATTTGAGATTTTCAGTTTTCATGTTACTCTACTCACAGAAAACTTACAGAGAGCGTTATGTGCAAACGGCAGTGACTGGTACGGAAACAAACAGCCAGTCATCGTGACTCAAATCTGAGGTTCAGGAAAAGGGTCTAATAAACTCCCTTTTCCATGAAGTGCTCTATCAAAAGCGTTGCACATGTGTGAAACCCTCACTAAATCGTCTTTTTTCGGATTAATTTTTATTACATTTATTCATATAAGAACACTGAAAACGATCCACTTTCGTGGTATTGGTTTAACAATGCAACGACTCCAATCTTCCACTTTGCGCTTTACACCGACCACGACCCTCGTCCTTTGCAACTAGTTATAAGCATCCAGGTCCGACTTGCTAGAAACAGCGTCTCAGCTGAGACTGTGGGAAAGAAAGCAATGCCAAAGCCAGCACTCGAGCTGAGCGGGACTCAAGCCGCGTCTCAAGACAGTCGCGTCTCAGCAGAGGCACTGTTCTAGCAAGCCGGCCCAGGATCACAACTCGTGAAGTTTCCTCGCGCTTCTCTTTCGTTTTGCGGAGTCCCCACAATGAGTGATGCGAAATAAAATCAAGCGAGTTGCTCAGTGCTGCCCTGCCATGTTATTTCATGACAGGGCTAGAGAGCGGTTTCCTTGTGGCCTTCACTCTCGCCAAGGAGCAATGGGACTTCTTTAGCCGCGTAGGGGTGCGACCAGACAACTATGCCCAACGCTGCCTGAGCCATCCTGAACAACTGTTCCCCGACCACTGCGATTAAAAATATGTGCAATTAAACTTGCTTGAAATAACTGTAGTGAGCCGATTGAAATAAGTTTCGGCTTACAATAATACAATGCTTGTCTATACAAATTTGTTTCTTAAGGAGACGAAGAGAAAGACGTGTTCCGCATAAGTCCCTGAAGGCAGCCGGCCTCACAACTTGTAGGTCTAATTACTCTATAAACTTATCCAACTCAACCCCGGAGCAAAGAGGACAACACGGTGAGGAGGACGTGACTCTCAGAAGGATTGAAAGCGCTGTAGGAGCGGTAGGGTTACAGCGACCAATCCAAGCTGTCGCCGCAGGAAACAACTATACTCCCGGTGCAAAGGCCGTAAGAGATCGCGCCTGTTCACTCTAGCCCGGCCATTGCTCTTCAAACTGCTAAACGAAGCAATGTCCACTCACACAGGGACGTTTGCTTATGTTTTCCTACGTTGCGTTATAACTAGGTCTGGGCACTTGATCTAATAACCTACGGATGAATCAATTAATGATTTAATCGTGATTAGATTTTTAACCAGTTAATCCGTTAAATTTTGGCAAAGGAAAAATTAAAAATTTAACGCTTTCACCACGCACGTGTACGAATACACCTGTATGAAAGCAAACTTTAGGTAAAAGTTTGACTTAAAGTAAACTGTAGACGCGAAATGTGTGACTCGAAAGAAGTGGAGAAGGTTATATGTGCCCCCAGCCACTTCAACGCCATGCGATTGTCCGTTTAGCGCAGCTGAACCTATGGGCCTATTACTAAATTACGCAACCATCAAGGAGAATGCAGGGAATGGTGGTCCACGCGCTGCACGTGCTGGCGTCTGCCGCAGTAACTGTCCCACCGTTGAACTGTCCTAAAGAAAATGTCTAAAACAAATGACATCTTGCACGCGCATTCGTCAACGCTTTAGTTTGGTTATTTACTTCGTGGAACACCAATCCCAGCATTCTCCTTCATGCTTGTGTAATATAGCAATAGGTCCATTGATTAATTATTCGATTGAAATTGACGCCCAGTTATCACTTAGTCCGCAGGACATCTGTGCTTCATATGTCGCATGCAAATCTACTCTTTGAACTGGATTCCATGCCTCATTCGAACCACGAATGTCCCGTAAACTTTCAATTTTGCACGTGTTCTCGCGCAAACCAAACCATGAATGAAGCCACGCGCCCGCGCCAGTAACGGAGTATACATCTTTCCATAAAAGCGTACGAGGGCGCGTTCATTGCTGTGTTTGTGCCATTTGCTTCCAAGGGCCGCTCGAGACACAGGTCTCGTGCACTGGCGCATTTGACGCTACTTGCAAGACAAACGCAAACACATCGAGGGGCTTCATGCCTCTGGCCACCGCGCAAGACACGTGCCACGGGAGGGTGCTCCGCCACCATTCGTTTCCAAGAAAGGGCCGCTCATTTCAGTGCTGCGCATCCATTTGCTTCCAAGGGTCTCTCGAGACACGGGCCTCGCGCTTTGTTGTGTTTTACGCTACTTGGAAAACAAACGCAAACACATCCAGGGGCTTTAGGCAGATGTAAATCCCCTTGATAAAGGTGTTTTTATTTTTTTGGTCAAATACCGCCAATCATTGGGGTGGAAACACACCAGACACGTGCCACGAGCGGCCATTCGCTCCAAAGCGCCGCTCAATTAATCGCTGCGCCGCCATTACCTTCCAAGGGCCGCACCAGACACGGGCCTTGTGCACTGGCGCATTTGACGCTACTTGCAAGACAAACGTAAACAGATTGAGCGGCTTTAGTAGTGTGAACTAGAGCCACTAAATGAGCTGCGCTCATTTAGTGGCTTATTTAGCGTAGCTTATTTAGTGGCTCTAGTGTGAACATAGCATTAGCTAGAATAAACGGATGTCCACCTGCTTCGATCGTGATCACGATCATGAGCAGCTTGCACGAGAAGCTGGCGCGAGAGGCACTCCTGCGCCTCGTCACTTCGTCACAAAAATGCGTCCCAATTCGGCACGCTCGCGCGTCGAATTGCGAAACGCGCGATATTTAATATCAACGTCATCAAAAGTTTCAGATACAAATAATTCACATCGACATCATTGAGATCACATTCATTAAGGGGATTCAACCGCTATTTATTTGTACCCTTTTCCTCATAGATGGCGCAGAATTTTTCCGGAACAAACGAGTTGCACGTTCACAGCTGCGCATGCAGGTCGGGCGCTCGAGGTGTTCTCGGACCACGGGCTGTTGGCCGCCGATCTCGAGCTAGATCTTATTTTCTCTGCGTCTGCCGCTGCCGGAAGCGGCCAACAGGCGGCGTGAGATACGAGCCAGTACATACGTAGATTACAGTGGCTTACAAAACCTAGAATAAGCTCTGATTTCCAAATGGATTCAAAATTCCATCCACGTTCGAAAATTATCAAAAGCACAGGTGCGGCGTTGCGGCCGTTCGGACCACCACATTTGGCACGCAGACATTGTTTTGCCAAAAAAAAAGAAGAAAAAAAAACTTGGTTTATTTTTAGAGCTTATTTTAAAGCTAGAAAACAAAAAAGAAATAAAGTAGCAGTTTTGCACTTCCTATGTCCTATATCGGCCTGCTCTTCGTTTGAATACTGGATGCAAACCCGCTCCCAGGATGTGTGGAGTAAAAAAGCCCATCTATCCTGGGAAAAGTGGCGCCAATCATTTTTGTGAAAATGCTCGAGACACGTGCCTCTGCTGTGAGTGGCGCCAATCATTTTGTGAAAATGCTCGAGACAGTGGCTCTAGTTCTTCTAGGAAGAACTAGAGCCACTAAATGAGCTGCGCTTAGAGTATCGGCACTATGTTCCCCAACATGCTTGTGGGCGCCGGCATTTTGGTGCTTTTGCACAGTAGATGCAACTGCCGATCGTCATGATTCAAAAGTGCGACTTCTTCAGCATTATATTCGGTGCTAGGAAGCTCATATAATATTGCTTTTATCTGTCGTGAACTGTTTAAACATTTGTGGAGGGCGGAAAAGCGTTTCCTGTGATTTCAAATAAATCTTGAGATAACTGGCAACCATGATTTTAAGCCACATAATGAACAAGTGTCGTTACTCTGAAGCGTAGCTTATTTAGTGGCACTAAAAACATGGCGTCTGAAATCTAGCTCAGTGCTGCGCTATTCCGCCTTAATCTTCCCTAGTGCCACTAAATAAGCTAAGCTTCAGAGCAACGACACTTGTCCATATTGGGGCTTAAAATCATGGCTGCCAGTTATGTGAAAATTTATCTGAAATCACAGGAAACGCTTTTACGTCCTCCACAAATGTTTAAACCACTGATCTCCACTAGAAAGGGCTTCCCCCCCCCCCTAGTGGCCCCCTATAGTAGAGCCCCCTATAGTAGAGATCAGTGGTTTAAACGCTTCGACACAGAGCAAAGCAATATTACACGAGCTTCCTAACACCGAATCAAATGCCGAGGAAGCCGCACTTTTGAATCGTGACGATCGGCAGTTGCGTCTGCTCTGTACAAGCACCAAGATGGCGGCGCCCACAGCCATATTGTGGAACTGAGTGCCGACCCTAAGCATAGCTCGCTTAGTGCAAGGTCCACACTTCTACGCGGCGAGGTCCACACTTCTGCATGTCCAGAGGTCTGGACCTCGTCGACGACATCCACACTTCTGCACGTCAAGAGGTGTGCACCTCGTCAGAGAGGTCCACACTTCT
>JAZHYW010017870.1:0-12190 GCA_037355805.1 Ixodes ricinus
AATATAGGTGTCCCAAGCCACCATGCGGCACTCGATGTTTCTCTCATGACTCACCACGTTATCAAGGCCAAAAAAAAATTTGACATTACGTTTTTTGCTTTATTACGCTTGGCAGAATAGGAATAGGAATACGTGCGCAAGCAGGCATCCAAGTGCGTAAAGATTATGCCGTCCATTATTCTCTCAAGTCGGAAGAAAAAACGAAAGTCTTTTATGAACAGAGAGCAACGCCAGAAATGTTGTGGTTCCTGGACAGGGGGAGAAACGCTTGAGCGTCGAGGTTGTCGCTAAACTCCTCCGTACTAGCGCCGGAGTCCCTCCGCGAGCTCGCTGGAGCTGGCTAAAGCAGGTGCCCAGCTACGGACGCAAGCATGTTCGTGAGTGACCTCGAGGGCCGGAGGTAAAGATGACCTCTCCCCGAAGGCCCCTAATGGCGAATTCGGCGGTCCAATCGCCGGCGAGCCCTTGCCGGTCACACCGGCGACCAAAACGGGCCAGCGGCGCACCACGTGACCCTCTCCACCCGAATACAAAGCGCCGTGAACTGGCGTTTTTATTTGCCTGGGTCGCGAGCGAGCTTTGTTAAATTCTTCCTTAATTAGTCTATGGTACAATGAGCACGCTGCATGCGCCAACAACATAAATTACGACTCTTTGAGATGTGTGTAAACACAAGCGGCTTCACAAAAGTTTTCGAAATATAAACATTGCCACAGTCTGTACAGCTGACAGCATAATAAATTATAAAATTAATGAAATGGCCGATGTATAAATCAGTGTGGTGCTGCCCGTACGCGCGTCAAACTTCATGAATATTTAAAAACGTACAGCGAAACAGACGGGACGGAAGAAAGGAGACAAACAAGTGCTGAAACTCACAACTGAAGTTTTAATTCTCAAGGCGCAGCCTATATACACGATCAAACAAAGGAAACACAAAGCCAATAACACCCCGCTGAAAACCACACAATGATCGTGCATGCTGTCGTCGTGAAAGAAAATCTTATTCTTCAGCCGACAAAAGAACTGACGGGGCGCTGACACACTCCTCCCCCAAGCGCGTTATAGCTTCTGCCTCTATAATCTCCTTGGTCAAGGCATTGGCACTTCTTCCAATAGCAGTACATTTTTTTTTAATTCCGCATAACAGCCACAGTCACGACAATGAATGCCTAGTGGCCTAGCTCAACTTTAAATGGCTGACCAACTACACGCTGTATAAATATCAACACAACCCAATTTCTTTTTTCAGTGGCCTAGCTGATACTACTCCTGTGTACATTGTAACAGTGCTCTCTTAACCTATCATTGAGGCATCTGCCCGTCTGACGTATGCGTACTGTTTACCACAGGATAGTGGAATGGAGTAAACAACTTTCTCTGTACAGTGAACAAACCGATTTTGATGCTTCTTTGTGCACTCCAGAGGCCTCCCGGTAGACTGATTGACATTTAAATCATGCCTTACCAACACGCCCAAGCTTCCAGTCTCGTCAAATATTAATAAAGTTTGTTTGGATTTCCGATTAACTGTTGCAATTTTACAAGGACCCCAAGAAGGCTTGCCAGCGTCGCTTTCCATATTCTGTTTATTGTTATTACCTTTTTTTTGGAATTCTCGAACTTCTCATTGCGCCCCCCCCCCCCCTTAAGATTGTATGCGTATTCAAGTATCAAATTGCGCCACTATGCATGCTTGTTTTTTCAGCGGTGTAATAAAGTGTTACAGAGTTGTGAAACAGAATGATGTATCATGCAGCCTGTGTCTCAGAGCAAACTAACATTGCGTAGGCTGGACAAATTCTTCCAAAAACGTTGGCTTTCTTTAAAACGCAATATATCTTTCACTTCATTTTTTTTTTTGCTATTTTGTTTTGGAGCACAAATGGGTGTCTTTCTTGAAGGCTTTGTTTGCCACTCGAACCCGCTATTTGCCGCTTTCAGCGAGCATTGTTTCGTTTGGTTTCCTTTCCCCAATCGGATGTGACGATACCGGATACAGTCTTCGCAGACAAGCTGCCCGACCTCTGGAACTCGGGAAAACATTGTGCCGGCAAATTGCCGGCACACGCCCGAGAAGCGCCACCCGAACAGCTTGCACCCGCCAGCCTTTGACCAAGCGAACGCCCTGGCCGAAAATACGGCAAAATAGTTGGTTGTAGGGAGCCTACATGTCCGACATGTAGGCACCTTAGTTTCCCGGGAAATGACCGCCCGAATTAGCCATAAGATGACCGTGTGATGGGAGCTACGCTGTCGCGAGTTTAATCGACCGCTTTCCTTTCATCAGTTGACCCTCTCTCTGCGCGTGGATATACGGGGTGGGAGTGTAATCTCGTGTGGAAAGAGAGGCGCATTACTGATCAAACTGAGCACGTAGCTGCAGCACCGAACTGTCAGCTTATGAGTGAACGAAGTTGCAAGAGAAAGTGAAAACTGAAAAGTATGCGAGCTATGCCTCTCCTTAATTTAAAACGTTTGCCGGCCCAATTAAAATGCGATCGTCAGGGGGCTCTAAGGACGTTCGCACTGTTAAACACTATAGAGTAGCTCAATGACAGAAAGACGTCGTCTGGCACTACGTAATGACAATCAGTGTGCGCTAAACAATCTCCGGCAAAAACGGTTTACTGCCGCGCCTAAAAGCGACAATGAGCGCTTAAACAAATGACACTCCACTGTTAACAAAGGGAGCAGCCAACCGCCAAATGAGCTGCGTGTATACCCTTTAGGGGCGGGTTTGCCCGTTTGCGTATACTAAGCCCCTTGGCGTCAGCTCGGCTTGCCTTGGCTCGGCAAACGATCCGATGCCCGGCTCGTTATATGTGGCAGGCGGCGTCCAACTTTCCGCCGTTTGTTTCGCGGGGGGCCATTTCCGTTTCAGTTTCGCACACGAAAACGAATGAACTCGCGGCAAGCGACGTTTTACGGGACGAGGAAGTTTATGCAAGTTGTTTTCGGACGGCCGACTTACTGTTCCGGGCGCGAACATTTCCAAAGCAAGCTTCGAAGCATTTGCGTAATCATCTAAGCCTTCCTATTAAGTCCTTGAGCAACCTTATACTCAGTGCTGCATTATCATAAAATCATCTAATGTCACGGGCAGCTTACGCTTCTGAAGGCTTTACAGAAAGTGGCCTGCTCATGTCTCGGCTGATATCAAAATGGCAGCCGAAGCAGTCCCACGAAGCCCGCGAACGCGTGAAGACGAATCGGCCCTGGCACCGGGAACGCGGGGCCTCATTTTCTCGCTGAAAATGCCCGAACTTCGCTTTTAAACTTTAGAATGAGATAACGGAAAGCCGTTAAACATTGCCATCTGGTCCGGACAAGCCAGCGCTACGCTTGGGTGGAGGTGGAGTGTTGGGCGATGTGTATACTTCATTTTGTCATTGAGAAAAACACTGTTCTTTTAATGCGAATAGCATTCTTTGGATACTTCACGCACTTTTCGTCTATCTATGTATCTATCTATCTGGCTATCTAACCTCTTACGCCGCGGGTCGATAAATAAATAAAAAGACCGGCGCCGGCTGGGATTCGAACCGTTGACCCTTTGATCAGCAGGCAGACGCGCTAACCACAGAGCTATGAAGGCAGTCATTCAACGCACTCTAAACGGTTGTTTATATCTTTACCATAGGACGCGCTTACAGCGCTGTCACAGCTACCGGTGCGCGCGCGTTCCATGCACGAGGGCTCATTCCGCTTTCGTGAGGTTGAGCACGGCCGCTAGCATCACCCTCTCCCCGCGCTCGGGAGAGGGTGATGTAGCGCCGTGCTCAGCCTCACGAGAGCGGAATGAGCCCTCGTGCATGGAACGCGCGCGCACCGGTAGCATGTGACAGCGCTGTAAAGCGCGTCCTATGGTAAAGATATAAACAACCGTTTAGAGTACCGTTGGTTGAGACTAGCTGAGACGCCAGAAAGTCTGGTCGGTACCATTTTGAGTGTTTGTGCGTATGGCGCGTGCTTTGCTCGCCTTCCTAAGTGACACAAACGCACGTGCTGGGCTGCGGAGATCGTGCGCAGGGCTGTGAAAGTGTCAACAAATTTAGAATCGCCTCAAGAGTGGGCTGGCGTATCTAGAGTGTGCCGGCCACCTGACGAACGCGTATAACTCCGCACCGTTTGATGCTATTCGCATTAACGTAGATAATCATTCCCAAAGGATGGGTTCTGCTGATTTTTTCTTTTCTTTTTTATTTGCTAAACACCCGTACATTACGGATCGTGACTTGAGGAGTAGGTGACGACAGGGCAACACCCCGTGATTACAGCGGGCGTCATTACACTTTGCGGTGAACGGGACAGGCCTTCTGAAAACCATCGGTTACAATAAATTACAGCGTGAGAGGAAGGTTTTCTGGCAACCCCTCAATTCTAAGCTTGTAAATATTGACCCCTTCCTCGGGCGACCACGTGGGACACGCCGAAGGCTGTCGTAAATCTTACCATAACCACGGGAGCGTGAGAAAGAATATTTGGCCTAGCCATGAACTTGAATTTAGAGTTTTGTCTCTCTTTATATGACTTCTTTCTTTAAAGCATTATCACCTTATAGCTTACTCTATTATTAAAAGCGAACTAAGACGATATAAGTAGCCGATAAGTACCGATTTGTTAGTCATTCGAGTAAGTGGCGCTTGTCGTATAAACGAGGGCGCATTAAAAATGTTGCAAACTCAATTTGAGAGTTTGGGCGTAGCCATGACATTGACGCTTTTCCTGTACAGTCGTTCAAATAACTAACTCTTCGCTCGATTGGACATCTTACGGAATTTAGGGGAGACGGTATTGAAATTATCAGCATCACGGTGGTTCTGTAACCAAAACAGGTTTATGCGTTAAACGCACTTTGCGGGAGCCATCTGTTTCCCCAGTTTTGTGCCTGAGGCAACTGAATTCGCCACTCCAGTAGCCCGCCGCTCTCCCTCTCGCGGACGAACGAAGAACCAGAGGAGCGGGGACGACGGCGGAGACGGTGGCAAGGGCTATCGACCTTGGTGCTGCTGTTACCGTATGGTTCTGGTCGGCACGTTCGTGCGTCATGCAGTTTTAGCGGGGAAGAAAAAGAAAAAACGAGTGCGTTAAAGGTAGAAGCAGCCTCCATTTGCTCCTCGGGATGCGCATTACGTGGCAAACACCGTCACGTCTTTGCTCGGAGCCGCGCTTGGCGTAGACACCCCAGAGTGGATGGTGGTGCTCGGGCTGTACAAACACTCCCCTCCCGCCTTGGCGTGGGATCTTTTTGCAGTTGGCGGTATTTGGTTTGCGTGTCTGTCGACTTTACAAATTTTGCTCGGTATCGCCTAACTTGTGTCTTGTGCTATTGCGCATGTCGTCCCGGGCACCTGAAGGAGCAGCCTTCGATATTCAGCAATGTCGTCCTCAAGCCGTTCCTCATAAAACTAGTTTTCGATTTCACGTTCTTTGTGTTGCAACCGCCCATTCAAAAACCAATAATATATATATATATATATATATATATATTTTTTTTTTTATTGCAAGAAACAATTTTTTTTTGCATCTAACCGCGCTGTTTCCATAATCGCGTATTGCCTTTTCATGTATACGCTTCCATTTTTCTACTCTCGTCATCGCGCACCGAGCCCTGTTGTCGAGAACGCGAGCGCTAAATGTCTTTGATAGCACTGACATATTCGCCCTCGGCTCCCGCGCCGTTCGTGTGAACGCTGGAGTCGGGGAGTGAATAGCGCTGGTTCCGCCATTTACTGAGGTCACACACATCCCTCCCGGAAAGCATCCCTCGTGTGAATACCCCTTTAAAATAAAATAAAAAAATGCTGTGCTTCGTTTCGCAACTTTTCAAATTCAACATGCTCAATTTCCTTAACGGACGTCTAGTATCACCGTCACCTGTGATATGTTCCCGTCCTAACCGCTTCGTATTTGTAGCCAAATATATTATTTTATCACACTGACCAGCGTCAGCGACCAGAAGGATCTATCCCCGTCTCTCCCGCCATCTTGGAGCTACCGTCCCGTTATCTATATAGGGCGTTAAAGTTGCGAATCTATAGGCACGATATAGAGCTACGAAATGAGGTACGCTTACAGTATCGGCACCCGATTCCCGATCATTTTATACACGCCGCCATCTTTCGTGCTTAGTGCAGAGCGCGTGCAGTCGGCGTTCGTGTACGATTTAAAGATTCCACTTCCTGAGCTAGAGACATGATGCCAGGAAAGCTCTTCCTGAGCTAGAGACATGATGCCAGGAAAGCTCGTTTTGCCCTGTCGCGGACAGCACAGTCGTTTATGGAGGGCGAAACGGTGTCTCCCGCGATTTCAGAAAAGCTTAATAACTAGCCACAATAAATTTAACCACCGACAATGTCATTACTCTGAAGCGTTACTTATTTATTGGGTTAAAGGGATACTGGAACCAAACATTTGATTGTTCTATAATAAGTGGCGCGCTATTTTTCCATGAGTCAGCAGCCGCCTGCGTGCGTGAGCACACGCAACGAAATTGACGTCATCATTTCCCCAATTAACGCTTAATAGGCGTGCTGACTCATGGAAAGGTAGTGCGCCACTTATCATAGACATTGAAATGTTTGGTTCAGTATCCCTTTAAGGCACGAGAAGTTGCGTGAACCTGTCGATGAACGGAAGGCAAGCACAGAGCGCATCCACCCATTCTGCAGAGCGAGGCACTCCCGGGTCCCGAAGCGCCCTTTTCACGGGACGCTTCAAAACTTGGAAAGATCAGGAAATCTTCGCGACTTCAGCGAACTATAGAGGGCGCGCTGGTCAGGGCAAAACCGCAGAGGAAAGGAGGTCGTTTTCGTAAAAATCACGCAAGCCAGTAAGTTTCTTGCACTGCAGCGTAAAGTCGGTGTTACATATGAGCAAAGCGATTTTTCGACGATAGAAGCTCTTCTTTAGTCATTCCGTAGGAATGACACGGTGGAAGTATACAAATAATTACTGGAAACGATGTTTGTTTCTATGCTGCCTACGAGAACCAAGCAGCGATAGCAGACGACAGAGTCGAAACGACCTCCTCGAGTTGTGTGTGGCAGAGTGTATACATAGGCCAAATGGGTCGTTGTATACATGATAGGCTCAGTGAATATGCACTGTCAGTAAGATGACACCCTCGGGAAATCTGGCTGTGCACAGTAACAGATGAGGGTGTGTCCCGAAGTTTGACAACACCATTATCTGAGCCCGAAACCGAAACAAAATGACATGGGAGATAGATATCCGAAGCGTTCTTCATAACAGGAGTGCGTTGAAGGCACATGTGTCAGCGCTCCATCGACAGCCCTGTTTGGCTCTGAGGTGGCGCTTTTAATATCTTTCGTAAGTTAGATAGTAGATAGATAAGCATTGATCGGATGATGTCGCATTTCTGTCATCACATGTCGTGATTTCGCGGTGTATATATATATATATAGACATATGTACGTTTTTCCGTCAATATACTTCAGTTGCAAGTAGCGCTCTGTGTTGCTCGTTTCTTTCAATTTTCCGAGTTTTTGTGTGTGTGTGTGTGTGTTTTTTTTTTACCGCTTT
The DNA here is from genome assembly GCA_037355805.1 of Ixodes ricinus. Lineage (NCBI taxonomy): Eukaryota > Metazoa > Arthropoda > Arachnida > Ixodida > Ixodidae > Ixodes > Ixodes ricinus. The sequence goes on from JAZHYW010017870.1 coordinate 7,549, forward strand.
TACTCTTGAAACTTGAAAGGACCCCCTCTGTTGAGTTTTCGGCGTTGCCGCTATGCGGCGTCGATTTCGCTGGAGTAGCCAATACAGCCTGGAGCCACTGCCATTTCTACGAGAGCTATATAGCTTCTATGGCGCTTCGTCTCTGAAACTTCGAGCATGCCCACGCAGTCAAAGCACGACAGAAAGCAACAATCGCGTGCCGTAGGCCGCGGGAATGCAAAAGAGATGCCTCTCCGTTCTCATCTTCAACTTCTATAAACTTGCACGAGTGCCTAAAGCGCCGCCGGAATGTCGTCGCGGCATCGTGGCAAGCCCGAGCATCATTCTCCGCACAGGACAAACTTTTTATCACTCGATGGGGAAAAAAATATAAACAGAAAGAGAACGAAACGTGTATCTCTCTTTGGTGGGAGCTGGCGCGCGCCTCGCGGCGTCGCGTTCTCGTTCCCGTTGGAGCGCAAACCTCGGAGCAACACCTCTTACTTAGCAAGGCCGCGGTGCTTTACTACCTACGTCACCAACAAGAGGCCGTGCCACGAATGGAACGCGAGTGCTGCGTCAGCAGGCGATCGGCGAGGCCTCTTTGCGGGTGACGCACAAATATGCGGCGTTACGGCCTTATCTGGAAAGTGTTGCCCGGAGGCACCGCGTCGTGGAGAGCGCAACGTATAGAGGCGGCACGTTTAGGCGTCGTCCATCAAAGGCGTAAACGCCTCGAGTGGCGAGTGGGCGACTCGATGGGCGCCTCCTCGTCGATAAGCGCTTCCTTCCGCACCCTGCACGCAATTACTCTGACGCAACGCCGCTGCGGAGGACCGCCAGCGGCGGTGCAGACCCGTTCGGGGGCACTATATACAAGCCGTATTTTCGGGGTCTGTAGCGTCAACGTCTCGTCTCCTTGTCGGGTGCCTTCCACGCAGTTCGAAAAAGAAATCGATCGTAAAAACAGCTTGGAGCCTTGGACCATACCAAGAAAAGTATTGAAAAAGATGGACCAGGAGAAGCGCACAACATGAAGGCGTTCTAGTCGCGGCTGCGTTTACGTGGATGCGACAGTTGCTGCGTTTGATTTACCTCCACCTAGAGCGCCTGATGCCTTCGGTGCACCCCGCCGTACTTGATTTACGAGTGCAGCCTATCTTAAAGGGATACTACAACGAAATTTCGGCGCTCATTTTTTGGTCTATATGTGTCCAAAAGAGCAGTATCACATGGAACATACCAATATCTTGTTAAAAAAGTCTCGAAAAGGAATTTTAAAACGAATTAAACGATTAGCAAAGAGCACCTGGTGGATGTCGCTAACGCCTCGTTTGTAATGCTCGTCTAGGAACCTTGAGAGCTAGTGACGGAAATCGTCTCGCCTCCGGCCACGACGAGAGAAGGGGGAAGGAGGAACTCCCTCTTTCCGAGAATCCTTTTGTGTGTCGCAGAAGTCGCTATTGTCCCCCTACAAGATTATAGAAGATTAACCCGTCACTCAAAATTCGTACAAAGCAGCCGCTTCGGTGGCTGGACCGACTAGGCCATCCTCTCGACGTCAGCCTCGCCGTAGCTTTGCTCGTTTGAGACGATTTACGTCACGATTGCGCTGGGCCTTCTCCGAGCGCTTGCCAGAGTGGGCCGTTTATAACGAAAAATACAGCCACCAGGATCAAAATACAAACGGGTGATTGTCATTTACGGATATTGTGGATCATATTCAACCTATTCATATTCAACCTATTCAACCTAAACATAGACCCCCATGTTTCTCAGACTGTAAGAATCGGAAACAATAATCCACGCCTGGAGTTTCTTAACTTCTCGGTGACTATAGTAGTAGAGCAGTAATAGTGGTGTTAGTAATATAAACAGTTTCGTTTGCCTTCTGCTGACCCTCAGTTAAGAGTGAGTGACAGCGCGCACGTGTAGCAATTATGGTAACGAACAAACGAGATCAAAAGTGGAAGACCGACACACAGTACGATACCCTCCTAACAAAGGACTCGCCGATCACTGCCTGGAGCGGCATCCTTTGTCGAACCGACAGAGCTCGCGATCGCGACCAAAACTCGTCTACGTGTTAACATCCGGAGGCATTTATCTCCGGGACTCTCCGGGCAATCCCCGAATTACCCGTGTCATCCACGCGCTGACGTCCAAATGAGCTTCCGTTCTTTCGCGTCGCCCGTCCCGCTGGGAAAAGGAGGAGGGCTTTTTTGCCCCGGCATCTTTGCCGTCCGGCCGCCCTCATGTTTAATGCACGAGCTCCCCGCTCGAAACGCGTTTTATTCCCCGAGCGCTTGGAAAAGAAACCACCCTGTCCGAAAATGGCCCTCCGTGGAGTCAATGCCATCGGCCGCCCGATTCGCCCCGGACATTGTACTTGTGCCGTTTGATTATACCTCCGTTTAACCTTCCCACGGACCGAGGCGAAGGCTGCGAGCCATCCCGCAGCAAATCCGGGGTTCTAAATTGGACACTCGGCGAGCAAGTCGGCAGGATCACCAACCGCCGCGATTCACAAGCGCCGCGCTTGACCTTGGCGCTGGCCGATACGGCAACCGGCGATTTCATCAGTTTTCTCGCCGATTGCCGACAAACTTATGGCGCATTCCACTGGTCGTTTTAGAGCGCCCCGTGATCGACTTTTTTGTAGAGCGCCTATTTTACTAGGGGCGATCGGGATCAAGACGGACGTATTCCACTCGACGTTTTGGAACAGCTCCCACTTCCGATCTCGACCCGGATCCGGGAAAAGTCGCTCCGCCAATTTCGGCAGATTCTGCCGGAAGCCATCCTGGCCAGCCCACGGCGCGCACACGTGACTTTCTTCCTCGCCGGGCGGCGGGCACGGTGCACCTCGCCTGGCCGCTCGCGAAGTGCCGCCCGCTTTACTGCTGCTGCTGCTTGATGACAGTTCGTCGTCAAGTTAATCGAGCAGCTCCTCCAGCAGCAGCGGCTTGAGTAGCAGCGACGACGAGGATTGCCTGTATGTCCAGTGCTAGTTCGACTGACTTTTCGGACCTCCGCAGAGCAAGCTGCATGAAAATCGAGACGTACTTGGACACCGTTTTCGAGTACTCCGATAAAGAGGCAAGAGGGCTACGCTGATGCACATCGCTTATCGACACGCATCTTTCACGTCATGATTAACTTCGCTCGTGCATTGAACACGTGTTGTTAGCGCCGCGATTGCGAAAACATGCGCTTCGAGATCCGGACCGCGGGAAGGGGATTCCCAGAAAGGTGAATGACGGGAAGGCATCCGCCGATCCCGGAAGGGGGATCTTGTTCAACTGGGAATCCGGAGGCGGAGCGACTCCGTTCGGATCGCGTGCTCCACCTTGGATCCAGTCTACTGACCCCAGCGCGCTCCAAAACCCCCAGTGGAATTTGCCATTGAAGCTTCAGCGCTGTAAGCGCATCAAGTGACGATGCGTCCCGCGCGTCACGGCGAACCTTCTCGAAGGTCACGTGACGTCGCACGGCACTGGAATACCTTCGACGCCTTGTATACCATCCTCTGCAGTTCAGCGTAAGTTGAAACGGAGGGAACATTCGCTGGCGGCCATAGCCGATGGCGCATGTGCTCAGCGTTCGTGCTGACGGCGAGCGTTCACAGTTTTTTTTTCAACCTGCGTTCGGCGCCATCAATGTTGCCGGTCTTAGCAGGCTCTTAATGTGAGCTCGTTCTGAGTATGCGCTCTGAACAGCGCACTCCAGTGTGGCGTCCAATGAATACCCCTATTAGTGGCGAGATGTTTTGGTGTTGCCCTCATATGGTTCCCTCTCATGACGTCATTACCTTGCGAGCAAGTTCGATGGTGTTTGTAATAATAGACCAGGGGTCACACGGTCCCCGCCCAGCCGGCTCAGCTGGGGGCAGCCGGTTGTTCACGCGCATGAGCTCACGCTTCTCGCTCTGCGCCGCGGGCTGATTGGCTCACTCGGGAGGGGGCGTTACGGCGGCGAGGTCATAAACTGGCCAAACTCTCCCAATATAAGGCTCTGGTTGGATGGGTTCACGCTTTTAAACACGATGTGCCTGTTTCGTGTTCGGTAATATCTACCGCGGGTGCGGCGATGCGTACAACAGGGTAGCGAACGCGCCAGCATATTGAAATTGGAGGTGAGTACTCAAGACTGTTGCATCAGTGAACAGCGAATAAATTTGCTGTTCCCTTGAGGTTTTCCGAGGTTGCAGGTGCAGTACACTGAGGAAGTTTTTGTCTTTCCGTGTCGGTCACAACAAAAAAACGAAGACGCGCCAATTAAGAGCATCGCGGAAATTATCGCAGAGAGCTTCGGCCTGGTATGCACCGATGTTTATATGCTTAAAGATTTAATTGAGGATCCCGGGATCCTCGCCAACCACCGTCCATCGTCGCCGACCAATGTGCACGGTGAAACGCGGTATAGTTCAGTTCTTGCCGATGTGGGTCCGTGACAAGTTGCCCCAATCAGAAACAACTTTCCTGCTCCCTAGAGGGCAGCAGAGTTATTCTGGTTCCATGGCCGTAATACAGCTGCTTGCGAAGGCTTCGAAACACCAAGACATTGCTCTAGCTGGCGGTTGATCAATGCCACGAAGACATAAGGTCTGCGCATTGCGTCATCGTTATAGGATCCAGTACCGCTGCAACTGAAACGAAGCATA
>JAZHYW010017872.1:0-46876 GCA_037355805.1 Ixodes ricinus
GGCGAGTCCTTCCCGGAGGTATATTGGCCTCGGCAGAGGGGCGATGATTGCCTGCGCACAGTCCCCAACATCTACGCTGTAACCGACTCCGGAGCCATCTGCCCATGCGCTGTTTGGTAGCGGGGGAAGGGGGAGCGGTTGGCAGTGCGACAAAGTCGGCGAAACACGCAGAAGAAAGGGAAGCCAGTTGAGTAAAAGAGGAATTTGGTCTGAAACTTTGTCAAACGTGGGACGAAGAAGGAAAAAACCTAGAGCCATACAGAGAAAAGTAAAATGTCAAGTAGCCCGCCGCCCCCTGGAGCGCCTTGAGGGGAAGCGGGCGCTCCAGTGAGCGAAGGACACGAGGAATGGCTCGGAGCCGTTCTGGCGTGTGCGAAATGGTGTCATCGGCTGTGTCGAGCCTGAACCCAAGAAAACCCATGCGTCGCGTGGGCTCTGCTCGTGTCGCTTAGGTTTAAGCGAAATCCCGACCGCAGCAAGTCCTCCACGAGGAGGCGCACCGTAGACGCCAACTTCTCGGGGTCGGGATGGACGCACAAGAAGTTGTCTATGTGAGACCAAGGCCAGAGTCCACGCGCGCGTTTCCGTGGCAATGGTTGTTGCCAAAAGCTGCATGCAAAACGGCGCCGGGCGTATCACGAAGGGCATACGGCAAAAACGGTAGTAACGGCGGCCTTCTCTAAATGTGGTCAGGTTACGGGAGGAGGGATGAAGCGTGATATGGTAAAAGGTCTTGGCAAGGTCGAGCTTCACCATATACGCTTGGGGCGGGAGGGGTTTGCTTTGATGGCCTGGGGTAAGCGTAGAAGGCGGAACTGAGGTGCCTGGAGGTAAGGAGTAAGTGCGGCGCAGTCTAAAACTAAGCGGGACTCCGTGGCTGACTTGGATACGAGGAAGACGGGGTTGAGGTACGGACCACGTGAGGAGCGTTCGATGATGCCGCCAACATGTTGGTTACGGCGGCATCGATCATGGGGACCTGGTCAGGGAGAGGGGGGCAGGCCGTGAAACAAGAAGCCTTCGTGCAGCGAATGGAAAGTGCGCTGAAGTCGGGCGGCCCGTGAAAACTACATGCCTCACTAAACACTGCCCAGTCGACTTGAGGTGCCTGCTGGGTCGGGTGCACTTGCGGCGGAGGTTCCGTCGCTTTTGACTTGTAGGCAGTGCCGCCCAGGTCCGACTGGGAGTCTTCGACGTCACTTTGTTTGTCTGTAGTGTGTTCCTTTGTGTTGGTGTGGTTTTCCTCCTCGCCATCGTACGTGTCGAAGGAGTCGTCATCGGCGTGGGGCTCGATGACACTGTCGGTCCTGCTGAGTCACTCCAGGATTCGCTCGGTGGCGGTGGCCGTCGAGTCCGGATCAGATGGGTCGTTTTCTTCGATCCAAGATCAAGCACGGGCAAGGTCGGCCGAGAGGCCAGCCTCGCAAAATGCAGGGGCGAGAACGTCCTCGACCGGGAAAACGCCCAGGAGCGTCGAGGAGACGACCGTGCCGTCAATGACGGCACTGGTGGGTCTCAAAGACCCAGGGTAGCTGCCGGACTCACTTAGGATTAGGGGGCCTCTTGGACTTGGTGCCTGGGCGGTAGCTGGTGTTCGCGGGAGCACGAGACGTGCGGCGTCCGCGTCGAGGCTGGTTGGGTAGCTGGTCAGGGAGCTCTCTGAAAACCTCGAACTCGAGCCTGGACGTCTGGGATAGGATAGCCGTCCTGCAGTTTCCTCACGCGACGACGTGGAAAAGTTCCAATCTATCGAAAATGAGGTGCTGGTGTTCGGGGAGCATGGCATCCCAGTAGAATCGATAGGGGTGGAGATGCCGGATCTCGTGAACATCTCTCGTGGACAAACTTCTGGTGTTCTGGGCGAGGTCGCGCAGAATGCCGTAGGCCTGACGGACCCTCGCTCCGGGAATGGGCGGTGGGGGCTTTACCGGAGGTAGTCGGATCGCGTTGGTGGCTCTGGTAGAAATGATTCCCGTAGAAGCCACACCTCCGGCGGCAGCAGGGGGAGGGTTCCGGCGATGCTGGAGGCGATCTCTTGGCGCGTCTGTGGATGTTCGAGCTCACCGTGCCGACGTTCGAATAGCTCGCGTTCAGAGTTCTGCGGCAGGGACTGCTGAGACTGCTGGCCGTGTGGGGCGAGACCGGCCATGGCATCGACGATTGGAAGCAGGGCAGCTCCCAGGGTTGAGGCGAAGGAGGCAGAAATGGCATCCCCTGTATGTTGGACGAGGGCGGCTCCGTCATCGGCGGCCAAGTGCGTTGGCGCGTTCGACGACGAGGCATCCTTCTCCATGGATTTTTCTCTTGTCATGCTGAGATGCTGAGATGCCTGGCAGTGCCGGCGGCGGGTGCCACTCGGTTTGAAGAAGGGTCTCGGCACGGGAAGGAAAAGAAAAAACTCGGAAACCCTTCGGACGTTTCCTCGTTCCTTCCGCCGCTCTCAGCCCGAGCATATATATATATATATATATATACAGTGATGTCTCGTTAATATGAACACCTCCGTTACCGTAAAATATCGTTCATACTGTGAGTTGTCTATAATAACGAGACAAAATGCATGTATTTCCCCAGTTTGTCCCCGAAAGTGGTGTCCATATAGCGGGGTATCCATATTAACGGAGTCCATATTAACGAGACATGACTGTATATATCATACGAAACGCCAATGTCAAACCTCTGACTTTTTTTTTTCTTTCTGTGTTGTTTAAAAATCGTCTCTCCGACACGTTTCAAACTAAATGAATATTAGATTTTCTTTTCCGCCAGCTCTGCATGATGGTCAATCTACCTCGTTTCTTCATACTGGCTACTGCATGTCAGGAACATCGGTGGTTTTGAACTGAGTTGGATGGACATCTGAGAATTCTAACTTATTAGTTAATACCCTGAAGGCGACACGTACTGATTACATGTAGCGATGTAGGAGTGTAGCAGATTTAGAAATATAGACTTTTTTATTATAAGCTCGACCGCTGATTCCAACTAAGTATTCTCAATTCTAAAGTTAGATTGAACGGAAATGTATTACCAGATGCACCACTCGCTGGCAGTAACTCTGTCAAATGGCCACAACATTTTAAGATCCCTCCTTCAGGTCATACTTGAGAAAAACTAATATTTTTATTTTTCGGTTAATATCGGTTAAAACCGGTTACCGGTAAATAATTTACGGTTACGGTTACGGTTACGGTTTTTATAAATTTCAAATAACGGTTTCGTTCCGGTTACGGTTACTGAAAAATTTCGTTCCTAAACGGTTTTCGGTTTCGGTTACGGTTACGGTTTGAGTCCCTGCCTAATACCTTTGGTACACGTTGAATGCGTTGTCGCGGGCGATGGGCCTCCTGCGCTGAAGCTTTGAACAAACTGTGGCGCCCTCATTTTGTGTAGTGCAAGCTCACCTGGTTGGGACTGCCACTATTGTAGGCTCCTTCGCCGTGATTTTTTTTCCTTCCGTGTAGTCCAGAAAAACGGAAAAGCACCTTTGAATTTCCAGAAATCGGCTACATTCAACACCGCAAGACAATCGAAAGTTCCGGATTCATGACACCATCGCTAAGGTACGTGTCTCGTGTCTCTAAATGGTGACGGTAAAACACCTGGCGTCCCGACGTTTTCTTTGTTTTGTTTTCTCTTTTATGTTTTTTGGGACGCGTGATACAGCGTTTCTTGGTTCACGCTCTTATCGTCCTAGCTTTGGCCTGTGCTTCGACGGCGTTAGCATATATTTTTTAGAGCGCAGCTCTTAGGCGCCAGTTTCCGGCTTGAGCGGCGTCGGCGTCGCCGTCGGCGTAACCGCAAGGTCATGTGACCACCCCAAGGTCACGTGACCCCCAGGTCATGTGACCCCCAGCTCGTGACCCCTCGACCACGTGACCCCCGAGCCGACGTGACCTCCCTCCGAGATCACATGGCCCCCAGGTCACGTGACCGCCCCGAGGTCACGTCACCCCCCCCCGCTCCTCCCCCCCCCTCCTCAAGAGCTGCACTCAATTCGGCATTACAGAGAGTTGTAAACGGCTTTCTTTTTTTCTGTTTTTCTCGTTATCGTGTTCCGCGCCAGAGCAGGCACGTTTCTGTATGTGTGGCAGTTTGAGTCGCACAGGTCGCACAGGGGCACAGGGCCAAAACAAGCCCTAACAAGTCTTTTTTCGGAGTGTCTCCTGGGCAACGCAGGATGCCTATAGATCGTTAACCACCGAAATCCACAGCAGCCCTACAGCAGGTCGCTGAACAAACAAAACTAGGTCAGCCAGTAGGCAGTCCGAGATTTGAAACCGCGACTGCGTCGTCCGTCAACCTTTTACCACGTCATGACGCTCCGGCCGTTCCCCGCGCGCAGAGAGCGCAATCATGGGATAAAAAACAGACGGTTGATTGGTCCGGCGATGGGGCACGCTTTCAACTTCCGGGAAGACAGAGAGAGAGAGAGAGAAAGAGGAATAGGAAAGCAGGAGCTGTTTCAAGGTCAAAACGGCGGTGCTCTGACTCAAAGGCTAATCTTCAAGGGGAACCTTAACAATGAACACAACGAGAGGCTTTCTCACTTGAATCTTCTAATCAGTTCGTCCCGAAGTTGATAGTGCAGTGTGTGCTATGTGTGTGGCCTTGGTCTTCAGGCAGATGCCGTGCTCTGCCTTATCGCAAGCTTGGAGACTAGTCACGTGGCCCCAACCGGAGGCACAATTGCCTTAAAACAAGCATAGCGTCTACTCTGCTGTCCTACCGAATGAACCGGACTGCTGCATAAAGGCTAGATATTGGAGACCTAAATAAACTGCCCAGCCCAAAAGGGAGCCAAAAGACACTTCAGCACTTCATATCAGTTGTGAATGCGAAGGGATGAATGTTGTTCTGCCGCTTCCTTAAACGCGATCCAAACAAACCCTTCTTTTGCGCGCGCGAATGCCGTGCGGCTCCCGGAAATCGCGTACATCGTGATCCGGAGACACGGCAAAATAAAAAATGGACAAAACAACAAGTCTCAAACACAGATTCTAGTTTATTTGAACATCATCGCTCTTTATATATACAACGCAACCCTCCTCTCCACAGCTGAAACACCTCTCTGCAAAGGCGAAACACCTCCTCTCCACTCCTTCACCAAAATCTCAGAATGAACCAATGACAGGGACCACCTCCTTCCTTTCACACCAACCAAAAACTGACGCGACGACCTCATTTCATATCATGAAATGAGTTCGTATGAAATGATATGAAATGAGGTCGTCGGGGTCAGTTTTTGGTTGGTGTGAAAGGGAAGGGAGGTGGTACCTGTCATTGGTTCATTCTGAGATTTTGGTGATGGAATGGAGAGGAGGCGTTTCGCCTTTGGAGAGGAGGTGTTTCGGCTGTGGAGAGGAGGGTTGCGCTATATACATAAGAGCGATGATGTTCAAATAAACTAGAAGCTGTGTTTGAGACTTGTTGTTTTGTCCGTTTTTTTTTATTTTGCCGTGTCTCCGGTTTACGATGGAAGTTCTTCACCAGCTCGCCTGTGCTCTTTCCCTTACATCGTGATGTCGCTCTGATTTCGTGCTCCTTCCAGGGGCGGTTTACTCATCTTGCGGCTGCGGCCAAGAGGGATTTTTATGTCACGTGACCAGCTCTATGGGGCCAAGGAGGTACCGCTTCAAGCACAAAAGCCTAATTTCGATCGCAGAAACTGACTGCAGGGACTTTGAACAGGAATCTAATTGACCGCCCCATTATGCTGTAGGAGCGGCAGGTAATGTTACGGCCGGGGAGGGTAAATACGAGCCAAAAGAAAGAAAAAACACGCTAGATTAAAGCGGTGGCAGTATATTTATATACCTACGCTAGCGCCGGTGGCTCGCACCTTTTGCTTTGCTAGGAGTGCCATTGAAGCACTACCGAAACAGCACGTCCTACTGGTCAGGAGTTGCGACTGAATTGAAACGACGAGCCAATAACTGGTCACAAAAAAATGCGTCAGTGTTTGCGCTTTCGACCATCTGTAATTTATTTTTGGCGGCTAAAGTATGGTAGATCTTGCAGTTACTGCCCTGTACACGGACAAGTATTCAAAAATTGCACAGGGTGTTTGCCGTTTTAGTATAGAAGACCACGTGGGAACCCATGCGTCGTGACAATCCGTTCCGTTGTGCATCAGAGGGTGGACTCGACCTTCCCCATTTATATATACGTCAGTTGGTTTCACGTTTTCTTTTCCTAAGAGACCAGGAGCACCCTTTCCTTCGTAAAGTCATTCAGAATAGACTGGCATGTTCGCTACCTGACTTTAGCGTATCCTCCGTGGCAGACCAAACCTGTGTGTTAGTAAGGTATCTTAGAGAAGTAGTTGATGCTTCTCAGTTTTTATCAGTAAGGTTTTCAAAAGAATATTTAATGTCTGTTTCACGTCAAAAGTTGACTAGAGATCTTGTGAATATCCTATTTCCAATGCCAATTTACCACTCAATGTTCAGCGACGCTTCCCAACGCTATATACTGTGCCGGGTAAAAAAGATGTGATCCCCTTTCAGCAAAATTTTTCTTTTTCAAATTACATTGTTCAGAGTTACCCACAAAAATGTGGCTACAATATAAAGGAATATTCGTCCCGTGGTCAACAAAAATGTACATTATGTAAAACACCTGAAACCATTGAACATATTTTTATTCACCGTTGGGATGCCATTTTCTTCTGGGATGTTTTGCAGCGCACTCTAAACAAGGATACTGATATTACACCCTTTTAAATTCGTTTCCTACCTGTGTCTTCTAGAGATAACTCCCCGTATGACACTGAAATGCTCCTAGCATCGTATAGCATGTGGAAGTCCCGTCTCGACATAAGGGATGAGAATTTGCAACCTAAAACTGTACGCCTACATTTCATTGAGCTTGTAATCAGCGTGAAAAGCGTGTATGATATTCAAACAGTAGTTCCTGACTGGCTGCCTCTGTTTAGCAGTCTCCAGGACATCAAAGAGTTTTAACATGTCTACTGTGATTGTGTAGAGTGAACCCTGAACGACCACGTTGTGGAGCCTATCGTGTCTTCTTCCATGTAATAAAGAATAAAAAAACACTTCAACTGTGGTTGAGAGGTTAGAGCTAACGCTGTAAATAATGTGTGTTTTAAATAAAATGTAAAAAAAAAGGAAGAAAAAAAGTCGAGAGGTTAGAGCGCAGGTACTTCTCGTCGCGGCGTGAAAGTTCCGGTTTCAAATCGCGCTAGGAATTCATTTTTTGTGTGTGCGTATTTTGGGCGTGTTTCACTTTTTAGCTGTAATCCTTTTTACGAATCATCCACTTGCACTACTGTGCCTTAACGGTTATACTGTTAGTCCCACCTATTCAATGGAAACACCGGGAAGAAAAAAAAGATGAAGGCAAGTTAACGCGCTAGTACAATCGTTTCATAATGTTCATTAAAAGGAAACCAAGACAACAGCATCGGTATGACAATTTCACCCAAACAGAGCCGAAACAAGCATCCTTTCCCCAGCAACTACAATTTTATATGTTTTTAAATATACAATTCTCTTGCTGCGACTCTCTTCAATAACAGGAAACGCCTATTTAGTACTAATAAAAACTGCAGTTGTGACAAAAAAGAACTTCCACAAAATAGGCAAAAAGAAAAAAAAAGACTAGCACTGCGGATGCATAGATTGAGCGAAATCCTGCAGGCAAGGCAGCAAGTCAAACGTCTCAGGATGTCGTAAAACCAAAATAAAAGAGATCAAACTTTTACTTGCATGGAATGTGATAAAGATATATATTTTAATCTTTACATTTTGCCGTGGCAATCGTTCTGCAATCGTTTTGCAATATTAACACATCAGTTGTTGAATTTTAGTTAGAACAGCAGACGATCACAACCGAATGCAAAAATGAATCAGGCGTCGACATCGCAAACCATCTCTCTAAAGCAAACACCTAAAATGACTTTGGATCAACAAATGGAATTAACTAGAGCAGTTGGAAAACGGAAACAACAAATTCTAGAGAAATTCAGTACCACAGTTACCTGGCGAACGAAAAGACGGGCATGGGAAGATATTGCCTCGGAGTGCACGGCCGATGCAGGAGGCGTGGCGGAAGTCGGTAAACAAAGCCAGAGAGGCATGTATGCGCTCTTCCGAGGTCAGGAACAACGAACTGACGAGTCAGAACTACCCACCCAATGATTTTATAGAGTTCATAGGGCCTGGTCTACATTCTTAGTGGAAGTGCAGTCAAATACAAAAAAAAGAGAGAGTTTCGGGCGCGATTTTGAACCCGGGACTATTACGCCGCGACGTTAAGTACCGGCACTTTAACCTCTCGACAACACTACAGGGTGAAACAAGGAGACGGCAGGCTCTTTAAATCGACCGGAAAATTCGGTTTCTTAACCTATCGCGATACGACTTTGTGCAGCGTTGCCCCACAGATGGTGCATTTTTTTTTTGTAAAATTTGCAAAGAGCGAATTTACCTGAGGAAAAAGTAAAGAAAGAAAAAGGCTTAGCTCCTATGGAAACACAGCGACGCCACCGGTCTGCAAACAACACGGCGCCGTTTCGCACGGGAGACAAGAGATGGCGCAAGCGGTCGCGACGCCAACTGCCGCCAACGAACGAGCAGACGACGCCGAGAGCCGGCGTGTTTAGCAGGCAAGAACTGCAGTTCCTTGTTGTTACCGCGCCTGTTTTTGTTTCTGCGGCTGTCGCCGCCTGCGGAACACGAGCGGATTTTGAGTCGAAAGGATCGTCTGCTTAAAGTGCCGGCTCTCGGCGCCGTGTGCTCGTTCGTTGGCGGCGTTCGTTGCGCCATCTCTTGTCTCCAGTGCAAAACGGCGCCGTGTTGTTTGAAGACCGGTGGCGTCGCTGCGTTTCCATAGGAGCTAAGACTTTTCTTTCTTCTACTTTTTCCTCAGGTAAATTCGTTCTTCGCAAATTTTACAAACAAAATGCACCATCTGTGGGCAACGCTGCACAAAGTCGTAGCGCGATGGGTTAAGAAACCGAATTTTCCGGTCGATTTAAAGAGCCTGCCGTCTCCTTGTCTCACCCTGCATAGCGCGCGAGCCGCCGGCGCTGGCGGAGATATATAAATATACTGCCACCGCTTTTATATCACGTGGTTTTTTCTCTTTATTTTGGCTCATATTTACACTCCCTGGCCCCAACTTTGTCTGCCGCTCCTACAGTATAAAGGGGCGGTCAATTGGACTCCACTTTAAAGTCCCTGCAGTAGGTTTCTGCGAGTGACATTAGGCGTTTGTGCTTGAAGCGGTACGGATTTCTGCGCCATCAGGCAGGGACACTAGGTACTTCCTTGTCCCCACGGAGCTGGTCACGTGACATAAAATACCTCTTAACTGCAGCCGCGGCCGCGGCTGCAAGATGAGCAAACCGCCCCAGGAGCGCATAAGAAAGTTGAATACGTTCAACTTTTTCTGAAGGCACAAGGAAACGCTCTCTGATGTGGGCGCTCCTGTCTCCCGGCCAATCGGTGGAGGGTACTTGTTTCGGCTCCGCGCTTCTTCGCCATCTGGCGCAGATCATCTCTGCTAGATTGCAAGTATAACTGCGTCTATGAACTTTTCCCGTTTACGACGCGAGGAGAGTGACCTCTGCAGCCGAAAAGCAGGCTGCTGCGGACGCGCAGAGAACAGACGAAGCTGCGTTTCGATTGGTCGTGAATTCACCGACAGAGTGCGGTCGTGCATGCGTGCGCTGGTACATGCACGTGACGGTGCGCGCTCGCCCGAAGGCGCAGGTCCTAACCAACACGCAGTGTTGTGACTCAGGAGAGCGCCCGGAAACAGCAAAAACGTCACGAAATACATGATTTCCTTTAAGCGCATGGCCTACTTGCGCGCAAAAAAAACGTTGGTTTGGATCGCGCTTTAGTTTGTCTGCGGCGTAGTGGCGTGGACGGACACGTTTCGCAACTGCCGAGGAAGCGGCCAACGGCCGAGCACGCGCTCTGTGAAGTGGCCGCGCCGCGCTGAGCTCGGCCGTGCAGCCTCTCTGGAGTTTGCCTGAGCGGGCTGTGCGGCCAGGCCAGCAGCGCCGCACCTCTTACCGGCGGTCGGGCCACTACGTGCGCTGCGCCGCCACAGAAAAAACCTTTTCTAGTGGCGTGTATTTTTTTTAGCTACGTTGCGCGAGAGTTAATGGAAGCCTCGTTCCTTGATGACGCGCGCCAGTCAGTGGGAGCCTATCCTTCATATTTCTGCTATAGGCGACAGGCTTCTGCTCCATTGGGACAGGGGAAGATGCTGTTGGGCGGGGCTTCAAGGACGCCATGGCAAAACCTAAATTGCTTCCGGGGAGAACCGCTCAGCACCGTGTACCGGCACTAGAGTCGCGCGCGACCGCTGCCGCTTGCGGCTGGTGCCCTCCACCCTCTCGGGCCGCGTGACAGAGGTTACCAGAAAAGAGGGAGGGGACGCAGTCAATGCGAGGGACACTGCGAGGCATCGCGCACCCTCTCTTCTGGCATTGCACGCCCACACAGGTGACGCTCGTGTTTGGAGTTGCCGTGACTCAGACGCGCAGAGTAACTCTGAGCGCGCACCCCTGTACGTATTAAATATAAAACCTTGTTGTTAATTCTGTTAGGTTTGCAACTCAGTACATCATTATATTAAACTTTCACACACTCTCAAACTTTCTTTTTTGCGCATTTCTCTTGTCCAATCAGCTGTTTAATATTTTGATTATTAATTTATTCACGGAAGAAATGAGCTCACTGTCCCTTTATCTAACATCAATTATTTCAAAATGGGAAAAGATTAGATTCTTCGCTTGAATTTCTAGAAGTATAAAAAATGTGCGTGAATCCATTGTCAATAAAATTGAAACAATTCCTCAACGTCGAGCCCACAAATGCAAAAAAATAACATGAGGAAAATATGTGAAATTGTTCCGCTTGGTATGTAACAGCCGTCTCAAGGAACGGCTCAGGAGCAAACGATGAAGTTCACAAGAAATTTAAGACGTTTACTATTCCTCTAATGCCGAATTAGAGCGCAGCTCATGAGGAGGAGCAGGAGGGGAGGTTACGGAGGAGGAGGCATACCTTCGTCGTGACCTTCACGAGTGACCGTGACGTCCCGCGTGACGTCATTACAGGAAACGTCCAATGACGGAACGCGCCGGTCACGAAGGACCCGCGCGTTGCATCATGGGATGTTTTCCATATTGCAACGCGCGGGTCCCTCGTGACGTCACTTGTAACGTCACGCGTTACGTCATTAAGGGAAACGTCCTATAATGCAACGCGCAGGTCACGAGTGAGACCCACGCGTTGCATTATGGGATGTTTCCTATAATGGACCTCCCGGTTACGCCGACGCCGACAACTAGACCGCTCAAGGCAGAAACGGGCGGCTAAGTGCTGCGCTCTGAAACGAGCGCACTCCCTTCTATACACTGTTTCACCTTATGATGTACCGCAGGAAAGGCTATAAGCGCAAGCTCCTTGCTCTGGAGCACATCTCGGCGGCACAAGCTCTCGTGACTTAAGAGCGGCTGCCAACGCTATGAGCGCGCGCTTCTAGCCTTCGCTGCGGTACAACATAAGGTGAAATGAAGTATAGTGTTGTTTTTAATTGACAGCCTATAATTCGTTTTAGCTTGGGTCCAGACGCAGCCGATGCTACGAGCGCGACCGTGTGGCCCTGAACAGTGCTTGCATTGCACGAGCGCGCGTGCTTGGCAGGGACGCTGCAAAGCCCGGAGCTCGCGCTTGTAGCATCGCCTGCGTCTGGACCCAAGCGGAAACGAAGTATAGACCTTTCCAAAAAAGAGCGTGTGGCCGGTGCCATCTTGACTGTTCGTGCGTATGGCGCGTGCTTTCCTCGCTTTCCGAAGCGACGAACACACACATGCGGAGCTGTGAAGACCGCACGCGGGACTGTGATTTTGTAAACATTAAAAAGTCTATAGCACGACGTGGTTGCAGCCTGGGAAAGCAGGCAAATCGCGTGCATATACGCACGCTCGAACGCTGGAAATGGTACCGGCCAGAAGCTCGGCTCGCGCCCAAGCGAAGAAAACACTCAGCGCGAGCTCGTAGTTGGACTGCTGCAACGGCGCGCGTGGCCTCGCAATGCTCGATGTTTTTGCAGCCACGTGCCCACGGCTCGCAAATGCCGCGCAACGCGCGATTACGTGAAAAGGAAAAAAGGAAAAAAGAAGGATTTTGGTTTTTGTAGTTTCACCATAAACGAACATCAGCGCCAGTGAAATATAAATATAATTACTTGCGCTATGAGGACGAGTTGATGTCAATGAACCGGCTCTCCTGGCCGTTCGGCAACATAGGTTGCCAGGGCTGAAACAGGCGTGCACATGCCGCCGCTATCTACGTTCAGTGTCAAACGGGATACGGACAGCCATTTGATTAAACCGATTCAGTTTGCCGGTCACCGGCACATGTTTGTGCAACATGATCACCCGTTTCAACAAACGTGCGTAAGTTTGACCAAACGAGTGACCATTTACCCAGACGAGTGATCCGTTTGCCCAAGCGAGTAACCTGTTCGCCCAAACGGGTGACCGTTATGGCTGATACGGGCGACCCCTTTGACAAACGGGTGGCTGGTATGGCTAAACTGTTACCGGTATGAACCCGTTTACTTTCATAAAGGCGCCAATTATTTTTTTTGGTAGGACAGGAAGATGGGATTTGCTGTGACCTACCACAACCTAACGTTAATAATAATATCCATCGCGACGGTAACATACCTTCAGGTCAGCGATGTCAACAGGGCCAGGCTAATCGTTTGTATCCCGCCGAGCAAGCCTAGAAGTAAGACTTGGCGCTCGCGTCTATTCCTCGTTCGGGCACTCTCACCTCGGAGCGAGCGATGCGGCAAAACCACTAGCTGCATTGCTCAGAGGCCCGTGAGTTTCCTTCAGGACTAGGTAACGATAGTGTAAACCTAGTTCATTTGTTGCGCAAGCGAAGAAATCTAAAGCCCGCGGCGGGATGGCCATAGCATGCCCGCGTTTCTCAACAGCCGCATATACCGTGTGCGACTCGATGTAAGCGTCAGCGTCCCGTCCCGTCGACGTGCAAACGGGCTCTAGGGACTCATCGGTCCTCGGAAGGGGCGGCAGCTATGCGAGCAAGGCCGCTTAAACCGTTCGAGCCTCAAGGTAAGCTAGACAGCTACAGGCCAACCTAAATGTCTTCAACTTATCCTAGGTGAGGTCGTGACGCGACATAACTTATTTAAAGTCTTGCTGACACTGCCACGACGGCCAGAATGAAGTCGAAAAAGTACCCTATGAATCGCGTCCGTAGCTTTTCAGAAACCACAACCCTGAAGGAAGAGTAATCCCTCTGTCTTTTGTCGTTCGTTGGGATGACGCGAAGCAACAAGACGTCTTGGCCCCGCAGATACCAATCGTAGTTCTCATTAAATCGCCTGCCAGCGTTCCCGGTGTCAACTGCTATCCCCGCAATTTTTCCGACACCCGCTAACAAACTCGTCCGCCAGCGTTTCCTGCGTCAACTGCTGTTCCCTCATATATTTCCGACACCCGCTGACAATCTCGTCCACCAGCGTTCCCGGTGTCAGCTGATATTCTCGCCATATTTCCGGCACCCACTGGCAAACTCATCAACCAGCGTGCATGCTGTCAAATGCTATTCACGCAATATTTCCGATACCCGCTGAAAAAAGCCGTCTGCTGTACGGGCCTCGACAAGCTCTTTCTTGCTCATTACCTCGCCTCAATCCACGATCCTTATTCCACTCCTCCAGCGTCCTAAATCTGCAACAAGTGCTAGCTGTTTCCCCTCCTGCCAGTCGTTTTCCTGCCTTTCAGCGAACATGAGGTGCCTTTCCTTTGCCTCCGAAGACGACCTTCTTGCATCCTACCAGCGCTCCTCAAAAGCCCCCCCCCCCCTCCCCCGCCAGGTTGCATCAGCTCCTCCACCCTCCCAACGCAATTTTGAGGTGCTCAAGAGAGCGCGTCCGCAATCTCTTGTTTCGACATTTCGGTACTCGATACGAGGAGACACCTGCTAAGCTCTGCTGCGAGACAAGTCACCAAAACTCCAACCGACTTTGTCTCAGCGGGCATTATTAGCGTTAGTGAACAATCCGCTCAACGAATCCGTGCGACTCCCAAAGGATGGACAGTGGCAATTCGCGTATTAATGAAGCCAACGACGCGAAGGTAGCCTTGAGTGCGGTCGCCTCAGCGAAGCGTCACGTATGAATATTTGTATAAAACTCACCGGTGAATTTTGGAGATCACGGTTCTGTATCGGCGCTGCAGACCAACAGGTGAGAAATTGAAGTATTGGAAGTTACATATAGCTCGAAGCCGTCGAGCACGCGTTAGCTGAGTCTCCTATTGATTGACGATTGAGCCCAGGATATGTGGAAAATTACTGTCAAGAGTCACTCTGCCTGCGCCCTCCAACTTCTCAAAACAGTTGAAATGTTTACTAACTATGGCATGTATTTTTATGAAACTAAATACCATGTACGTTTACTTCACCAGTATAAAATAAGGCATTACCACAACAAAGAACCACATGCATAAGATTGGTGTTCTTCATACTCGGCGTATCGAAATTTCTTTTGCGCACTCTTTTGCAATACGGATACAAGCTTTTTGAGGTGGCGCTTTGTCCACCAGCCTTCGAGCTCTAGTCCACCAAAGGGTGAGGCGGAAAATACCTTAAACATGTAAAGCTGTACAGCGTCATAAATATTTTATATATCAACATTGTATAACAGAAGATGATAAGTTGTAAAAGATAATGTTTGACGACTTTGCATCATTGGGGGTAGCTTGCCAGCACTAGTTTTTCAGTACGCAAGATCACGCAAAGCAGCATGTGGAATATATTTGTATACTTACGGTCAACACAAGAACTGGGTGACAATGGCGTCCCGAGTTTCATTGCTTTCGCCGCGGCCTGCTGTCACGGGCTCGACGGGAACCTCTTTGGGGGAGGGCAGTCCTTGGAATGCTGCAGGGGTACGTCTTAGCCAGGTTGTGCAGGACACAGTAGATGGCAGTGATGTCACAGCATCTCTCTGGCTGCATTTTCAACTCAGCATGGAGGCAGTGGGACCTGCGCTTGAGATGGCCTATCGTCCAGCACAGTGTATAAATAGAGCAAGATGTGTTAACGGTTTGCAGTGGTTTAAAAAAAAACATATAATGAGGTCGGCATGTGATGTCTATTTTCGCTCCAGCCCATTGAAAACATGGTATTATGCATAATATTTTATCTTTTTTCTGGAATATTTGAACATGGTATTGATATGCAGATTATGTTAAAGATAAAATGCAAATGTTTTTCACAAAAAGCTGCAACGAAAATGCAGCTTGAGTAAAGCAGTAATTCGTTGGGCAGGTTTGAATATATCTGTACCAAAACTGTCTAAGAACAAGACTTGCAAAGTCCATGTGTAATTTTCTTTTCACAACACAAGCATTGCTGTTTCTTTAAGAAATGCTCTACAATTAATCAATGTGGAGTAACAAAGAAATTTAACTGCACTTGTTTGAAACGTATGAACAGCTACTAATAACCTGCAGGTTAATAAACCCAGTCACACAGCACCAACATGAAGGATATGTTTCAGAGAAGGTCTGACATCTATTCTGGAGTTCAGACAGAAAAGTGGAAGTGAAATATAATAATTATGTGACATATTGAGTTAACGGGAAAATGGTTGAATTTTGTGAATTGACTTCCATCATTCCCACAAAGCTGGCTAACCTTACCATAAACCTTTCAGCCTATGGCAGCAGGTTCTAGCCAGTAGTATAAAAAAGGTGTAGTAGAGATACTTTCAACTCCTTTTGCTTCTGAGCAGCCGTAGCCTACTCTGCAAGAACATAAAAAAGGAAACAAATGTAAAGCGCAGGTACAACCACATGAAAATATTCCGGTGCCTTAAGGTGCCGAAACACTGACTCGTCCTACCAGGACGCATAGCCTGGCATTACCGTTTTACAATGCTCGTGGTTGAGCTGTGCGATGCATTGTAGGCGACCTCCGCGGCCGATGACGGAGACAGGAAGGGCGTCATCAACCACGGCTTCCGGGTGTAGCCGCTGTCTCCAAGCAGTAGGCCATATTAAGCGCCATCGGCTAGCTGGCCTGACAACAAGCCCTTGGTGAATATCCTAGAGTCGTGGGTGCTTCCAGGCGATTTTGCAAACACATTCCGGATACGGTAATAGGAGATAACCACTAACTGTGCCTCCAACGAATGGTACAGATGGCGGTTGACTTACACCTCCTCCTGCCTTTGTGGTGCCTTTATCCGAATTTGAGTGCCAACAACAACATCCACAACCGAAGAAAACTTACCGATCTCAAAGAAAGCCTTTTGCAAAGAATGACCCTCGGCTTACCTGGCCATCTGCATCGTAGATGAATTTCAGTCAGTCTGTAGCACTATGACATTAACAGCGATGGTATTTTTGTTATAATCACTAACTTAAAAACAACAGAACTGGGATTCATCTTCAACAATAGTGAGCAATAAAAACCTGGACTCCACAATGAAAGTACTCAGTAGCCGCAAGACTAGCTCAGCAGCACCAAGTGCGCAGTTGGGATTGCTTAAAGCAGGCTGTTTTTAATAGTCTGCACTCGTACTTTTTGTTGTTTAGTTAGATTTGCACCTGCAACAATCAAAGGTACCAAGAGAGTCACTTTGTACACTCCAGTTGGTTAGTGTAATTTCACTGCTCAGTTCATTTGTCTGCACGTCACGCCCATAACCAGGGAACAAATATGGAGTGCTAAAGCAAGACAATAAATGTTCCTTTGGGGAGGTACCAGAAAATATGGGGATCAATGCGCAGGCAGATATTCAGGATAGCAAGCCTACGACTTAGGAAACAAAAAGTAAATCGTCATTACTCAGGTGCTGCGGCGTAAATAAATCGCAGAATAGGTGGGATGAGAAGACCACTTTCAAGAAATGCAGGGTGTTTCAGCACCTGAAGTCGTTTGGTGCGAGAACACAATTCACGCACCAAACTTTTTATGCAAAGGGTTTATGAAATAATGGTGATTGCTTATCGGGCAATCTAGGCACAGGATTATTTCTCGGAAAACTGGCTTGCACATGCGCCTAGTATCGAGACGTGCCATAAGAGATGCTTTAAACCGCTTACCCTATGAAGTCTCGGGTACGACTTGCCAAGGCCAGAGCCACCCGCTTCACAGTCCGCGAAGCATTGGAGACGTGCACACGGATGTAGTTCCCTGCGGTGATGAGGAAGTTCCCCGTGGCGTAGAACTGCAGGTTACAATTGTATCGTGTATCGACGTTGCCGCCGCGCTCGCGCTCCGGTCACGCTGGTGTGTGGGCGCAAACAATAAACGTACGAGCGGGTGTTCACTTTTGACTTCAACTCAAAGTAGTCGTGTAATCAATACATGGTACCGAAACCCGATAATTTTTCTAGCCAGGCAAGCCTTTGCATAAAACATGGAGCTGCTCAAACCACCCTAGGGTCAATCGTTGTCGGGCAACTTGGGAGACAACTGGAAGCGCTTCATTTTACGCGTCGAGTTGTTCTTCGAAGCGACGGTGACTGGCACGACGGTTTGAATAGACAAGCAGAAGGTGGCTGTCTTGTTACATGTGGCGGTTTTTGAAGCTGTGGACGTCTTCAGTACCTTCACACTCACGGAAGACCAGAAGAACTACGCCAAGGTGACCCACAAGTTTCTGGGATACTGTGCACCGAACGCCAACGAGACTTTCGAGAGCCATGTTTTCCGAAAGACCCACCAAGAAGAAAGTGAGTCGTTCGAAGAATTTTTGAGAGAACTTCAGCTCAAGGTGCGCTCGTGCAATTTCTGCGTACTGGCGGATTCCTTGATAAGGGTCAGATTGTTGATGGCATCAGAAATGACAAACTTCGTGAACACCTCCTAAGAGAGGACGACTTGGCCCTGGAATGAGCAGCTAGTATCTGCAAAGCCGCGGAGAAACCTTCGGGAAAAGCCATATTGTGGCTTACTCAGCACCCCACTTCGGAAGAGCAGGTTGGTGCTACGTAAAAGACAAACAAAAACAACCCGCAAATAAGATGTTGAAAGTGCAACAGATTTCAACAACCACGCCGATTCCTAGCGTTTGGCAATGCATGTCGAAGAAAACATCAATTAGCGATCTGTTGTGAAGCAGAGTCCCACGTTGAGGAACGCCAACCGCAGGTAGAAGTATAGAAGCAGGCAGAAAATGTTTTGGAAATCCTTCAGGAAATCCTTCAAGGGACAAACGCAGAGAAGGACTGGCTGCTGAGGGCAGTATTGGGAATGCGCCTGTCGAGTTCAGGTGGGCACCGGCTCTCAGGTGAACCTCTTACCTTTGTCTCCCATTCGGAGCGCGAACACAAATCAACAGCCGCTGTCCGGCGGTGTTACGAAGCTACAGCACTAGTGTTACCGGCCACCTGGAAAAATCTAGTTTTCTGATCCAACTAGAAATTAAAGCCGTTAAAGCTGACTTTATTTTTGTCGTCAAGAAAGGCAAGCGAGCTCTGCTGCGACTGCAGACCCGCAAAGCGTTGGGCTTAGTGAATCGCGTGCATGAAATTGCCACCTCCATGGATACTAAAACCCGAATGCAACGAGTCTTTCCAACACTGTTTCAAGGCATCGGAATACTGCAACGTTCAAACAGCATCGCCTTCAAAGAAGCTGCAGTGCCAGTCATTCAACCCACCCATAGAATAGAGTGAGTGACTCAGGTTCTTATGGAGCCTCTCAAGCAGGAACTCAATCGAATGGAGGAGGCTGGTATCATCGCAAGAACGGAGGAACCCTCATGACTGGGTAAGCCCACTAGTAATATTCAAAAAGAAAAATGGCTGTTTGAGAGTATGCATGGATTCTGGAAGAATAAATGAGTCTTTGAAACATATGCACTTTGATATGTCAAGGAGAGAAGACACACAAGCTGAACTGGCCAATGGCACTGTGTTTTCCAAACTTGATGCAAGTTCAGGCTTCCTTCAGATCACGCTGAGAGATGAAACACAGCGAATTTGTACACTTGGCTCGTTCTTCGGGTGGTACCGATGTTTTGAGTTTGCATTTTGGATTGGCTTCTGCGCCCGAAGTGTTTCAGCCGGCAATGTCTGGGGTTCTTGAAAACTAAAGGGAATACTGGTGTAAATCGATGATGTACTTGTTAGGAGAGCTACCCGTGAGGAGTATGATGAGCGACTCAGATTAGCTATGCAGGCCGCATGCAGAGCAGGATTGACACTAAATTCAGAAAAAAATGTCAATTTGTAGTTCAGGATATCAACTTGGGAGCTCGTTGGTTATTGGACAAAGACGACAGAAAGAATAACACACTTAAAACAAAGGTTCGACGGACACTTCTTCTTTCCACTCGCAACAACAGATAAAGTGAATCTCCTAGAGGAGTATTTTTGAACCCACCCCTACCCAGTAGAAAGAAAGAGAAAAGAAAAAGAAAGTTATGTAGTCAATAGAGTAGATACAAAAGTAAACCGGGACAGAAAAAGTGTGACAGAACAATTGCATTGGCGGACGAAAGTTGAAATGCAATTATGCCGTCTCCAGAGTAAGGAGTTGGCATAATTGCATTTAAACTTCCCTCCGCCAATGCAATTTTTCTGTCACACTTTCTGTACCCGTTCATCTTGTATTTACTATATTAACAATATAACTTTCTTTTAATATTCCTTTTTCTCTTCTTCCTTTTTTTCTGGGCAGGGGTGCTTTCTAAAATACTGCGCCAGGAGATACACTGTATTTGTTGTTGCGAGTTGAAAGAAGAAGGGTCCGTCGACCCTTTGTTTTCAGTGTGTTATTCTTTCTGTCGTCTTTGAAATTCAAGGAAGTTGTGTTTTTCTTGGCCATGTAGTGAGTAAAGACGATATCAAACCTGACCCATGGCTTCTCGATAGCAGCGTGAACCTCGAAGCGCCCACAAACAAGAAGGCTGTTCAGGGCATGATCGGCGTCATAAACTACTTCGGAAAATATGTTCCCCGTTTGTCTGAACATACAGCCAACCTTCGAAAGCTCCTTCACGAAGGTGTACTTTTGAGTGGACCCAGGTGCATGCTCACGAATAGAATCATCTGAAACTAATACTCACGAGTGCTCCAGTTATTGCTCTTTTCGACCCAGGAGGACCACAGAACTGCCGTTTGATGCTTCGAAGGACGGAATCGGAGTAGCCTTACTGCAGCTACATGACCGATCATGGCGTCCTGTAGCGTATGCTTCAAGATAGTTATCAGGCAGTGAATCACAATACTCTCAGATAGAACAAAACAGGTACTGGACTGGTATTCCATGTGAAAAGTTCCACCACCTAACATACGGTAGACACATTATTCTAGAAACTGATCACAGACCATTGGTCGCACTGTCTAAAAAAATCCTTGGTGGTGTGCCGCCTCGACTACAATGTTTCTTTTTGAGACTGATGCAATTTGATTTCACCCTTCAGTTTCTACCAGGAAAAGCTCGTGCTTGCTGACGCTTTGTCAAGAGCAGCACAGCCTGGTTCCCAAGAAAAACAATACTATCTAGTTGTTCAAGTGCATACTTCGGGTATGCTTGATGCACTTGCGAGGGAAGCGACGCAGAACCTGTTCAGAACCCAAAGAAAAAAAGATTCCGAGTTGCAACATGTCCCACGATATCTACAAAATAGGGTCACACTGCAAGGTGACTTCAGTTTGCTGGATCCCGAGCTATCAGCAATTGATGGAATACTTTTTAGAGCAACAAGGGTAGCAATACCTCATACTCTTTGGTGAGTTATGCTAGCTCGGGCTCATCAATGGCATTTGGTCATAAACAAATGCAAAGAAAGAGCGCGGAAACTAATGTATTGGCCAAAAATTGTGAGAGACATTGAAACTTTTGCGGCCGGATGCACACCATGCAAAATAATTGCACATCAGCAACCCTAAGAGCCATGATGAGCGAAGTGCCTCCTTACCCGTGGTTTCGTGTTGGCGTTGATTTGTTTGTTAATGGTGTAAATTCTTACTTAGTGACATTTGACGCCTACTCTAATTAAGAAGTAGAGGAGCTTCAAGACACCTCTTCTCAAACAGTCATACGAACATTGTCATCGTTGTTTGCAAGACACGGCATACACTCTAAGAAAAAGTGACCCCCCACCCCTAGTCATCATGCGTTTAGAAGGCTGTAACTACCCCACAGGCTTACTTAACTACACACTGGGCTCGAGCCATTGAGCGTTACCACCCAGTTGGCAGGCGACAAGCATGGGGTAGTCGCGTTTTATAAACTCTTGAATTGAACATTCAAGTGCATGCAGTCGTTCAATAGTAAAAGTCGCTTTAAAAATCTCGAAAAGTACTTGAAACTTGTTTTCTTTGTCCGTTGGTTACTATTTATTCAAATTTGAACCGGTCGACAGAGGCTTGCGGCTCAGTTCGCCTAAACTGGCAGAAAACAAACATTGCCAAAGGGTACAGGCAACCTTGGTAGGCACCTACTAAATCCCGAGGCAGATAAAAATGTATCGCGGTTGTTCTTTCTAGTTCCGTCACGGGTTTTATCATGTACAGCAGTAAACAGCTGGCAGCTGGCGTCGTGCTCGAGAAATTTAACCAAATCTCTAGAAAAGCACTGGAAGCTACGCACGAGCGTGAGTTGACTTGAATGTTCGCAGGACGAGATACTCTTGTCGTTTTTTATTGTGCGGTTCAGTAAAGAGCGTGCTCTCATTAAAGGTGTGATCGGTCAGTTCTACGTGCAGATCAGTTGCAAATGGACTCCTCGGTTCCGCCGAACTTGCACGCCTGTCATACTCAATTTTTTTGCTTTCAAGTGCAGTGAAGTATGAAGTATTGAACACCACGACTGAGGCCGGACAGGACGAACGTACACAAATATCTGGGATCATATCCGTGTATTTCAGTACTTCTCTGTCTCGGGATAAATGATTCGCCTTCACTGGTTCATTTGGCACATTTCATCGAGCATAGTCGATAAAAAATGCTTCAAACGAAAATGCTTGAAGCAAGTGTGTGTCATCCCATGTGGAGTACTTTGAAGGGGACTAGGATTTCAGGCCTTCCGGCACGCGTTCTTTCTACCTATATAAAAGATTCCAAGTAAATTTGCAAAAATAAGGCGTTGGCAAACATAATAGCTGCTATTTGTTTTAGATTTTTTTTTAATAAGTACTTCTGCAGGCGCCAGCCGCACCTGCTGGCGTCTGCAGAAATACTTTTTCTAAAAAAAAACGCAGAAAACTATGTTCTCGGCGTTCTTTGATGCTTAGATAATTTAGCATACGTCTTTCGCGTTCATTGCTGGTGAAGGCACGGGCCCGAAAGTGGCAATTCTCCACTGTCCTCTTGGCGCAAGCGCGAGGGCATAGAACGGATATTTGAAAGACACGCGCTTGAGCAGAAACAATTGTAGCGAAAAGAAGAAAACTGAAACAACGCTTCGGAGAGGACCGGCGGACGGGCTTCGCTAGAATCACCTGCGCGTGCTCAGTGTACTCAACCGCCGCTGAAGTCATTCGGATATGTAAAAAGAGAAAAGAAAATGCATCAGCGTGTTCAGAAAGTTTTGATTGCAGATATTGGTTCCGATAATTAATACAATTAATTAAACAGGTTTCTATATACTTGAAACGTAGTCTAGCGAGAAAACGAAACTGATCAAAACGTGACGTGTAGCGACTATTTAAATGTATTTATAACCTGCAGTTCACTTTTGCAATGGACTGTATTAGAGATACGAGCGCTTTCCAAAGGGCAGTAGAGGAAAATATTATATACGGTAAACCTTTGCACAGTCTTTTCGTATTTATGCAAAATATGACAGTCGTCACCATCCTAATCGGTCACAGAAAATACAGCACTATATATAGCTGGTGGTGTCTACTAGTCGTGTGTTTAGGAAGGTAGAGTGTCAATATCTCATGTAGTACCTTGTGCTGTTTGTGAACGCGTTCATGTATAAAATCCTATGGTGTCTGCATGTCGCGTATATGTGATGTGTGGTCTGGAATATGTGCATACGTGCATGTCTGGCGAGGCGCTCCAAGCAAAGACTGTAGGTTTCTTTTTTTTAGTTTGAGCGCTGTCCGTTAGGTGGCGCGTGTCGCCGCCGAATTCAAGGAGTCGCCGCGTTTATGTGTCTACTTATTTGAGTGAAAAACATGGAGGCGTTCGATGGCTCCACGGAGCAGCCTACGGAGCTACGGAGGGTTCGGTTCTGGGCCGCTCGTCCCAGGGGGATCAGTCCCGTATCCAGTTGAATGGGTTTTCCGTGCTGTGAATAGCGCCAAGTCCGTGCACAGGCGCGGTGAGGATTACCAGGGACTTGAAAGTGGATAACGAATGCTAACAGGTGAGCAGGAGAGTTCAACGATCGGAACAGGGGGGGGGGGGGGAAAAGGGAACGCGGCGCAAAGCGGAGGCTGCCATATTAAAACCGCTTACGTTGCCAGCATAGGTTTTGCAGCGAAGAAGTTGCTGCCATATACGGCGGACTGAGTTTTACTTTCTTTTTCGTTTTGGAAAGAGAATGTATTGTTGTGTTACATAAGTCTTCCCGCTTACAGACAACAAAGTTTAATTATATTTGTCTTGTTTACTTGATTTGAAACCCTAAAAACGGGTTTTTGACGACTTATTGCGTCCATCATTTCGGAGTACGCAAGGCAGTTATCTCGCTGTTCTGGTTTCGGTTACGAAAGAAAGGCAATACGCTCGTAGTTCCTGCCCTCAGTACACGTTGGACACCTTCCACACTTTGACACCGGATAACTGGATGAACAAGGATTTACATTTACTTCAGAGGTCACTTTCGCTGCTTCCTCACCGTCGAGCAGCCGGATCAGCTGGCGGCAAGCCGAGGATGAAAGGCTTGAGCATCAACAGCCTAGAGCCACTACAACAGTCCAAGTGCACCCAGTGCCGATGCGGGCGACGCGGGCTTCTGTCAACCCAGGGGCGGATCCAAGGGGGGGGGGGGGGGGTGGACGGGGGCGGCCGTTTTCCCGAAACAGTCGACACCCCCCCCCCCCGCCCCCTTCTTGGAGGGCGATTTGACATGGGTGGATCCCCCGAAATAAAACCGACTACCGGCCTGCCAGGTGGTAGAAGGTTCGGTACTCAAGGACGAGGGCTCGGAGTAGGGTAGGCAGCCGTATGCAGCTCTGAGGTTCCGCGGGTGGCCAAAGTGTGGCGCCACATGAAGCTTCCGTACGTCTATCCATAAGTTTTCGTACATCCATTCATTCGTTCCAACCCAGACGTGGTTCTCAGTCTTACCGCCGCAGTTTTGAGCGTCGTGTCGCATAGGTTATCTTCGCCACCATATAACATCAGTCTGCGCGCTTTCAGCCAATCATGGGCGTTCAGGGAGAGATCCGTTATCGACCGTTATTTTTGTTTGATCTTTCGAAGCGCGTGCGGGCGAGCGGTGTGCGGCGTGCGCGAAACGCTCGAGCGCAACCGAAACCTTCGGCGGCGGGGGTCTGCGCGTTAGATGGTTCTTTCAGCTTTCAGTTCGGCGGGATGGCTGCTGTCTATGGACATTACTGTGCAGCAAAGTGGTGCCAGCATACGACAAAAACCGCTGACTGCAGTTTTTTTTCGTTTTGCGACGGACGACAGGTGAGACTGGAAACTTCATAC
The DNA here is from genome assembly GCA_037355805.1 of Ixodes ricinus. Lineage (NCBI taxonomy): Eukaryota > Metazoa > Arthropoda > Arachnida > Ixodida > Ixodidae > Ixodes > Ixodes ricinus. The sequence continues at coordinate 24,653 of JAZHYW010017872.1, forward strand.
GCGCGATACTGAAAGAAGTGAACGCGTTAAGTTATGCGCGCTATTTTTCTTCTTTTCTATTTACTTTTTCAAATAGAGCAAGTAAATTGATCTGCTATGCAAATTTCCCCGAGTCCAAGTTGCTGCCGTTGAGCAAACTCCGCGAACGTCGTCTCTGCGGCGAACATTTCGCCGCGTCTGCCTTCAGGAGTTCAAGAAAGACACGAATCCGGGAAAATGCGTGCCCATCGGTCTTGGTGACGAATCCAGTATTGGAGGCCCTCGTCTCTCCAGGTCAGCCGGTTTCAAAATGTTTCATTAGTGTTTGTAGGTAGTAATAGCAATTTTTTTCCATTTGAAATTACGTGCCATACCACGTACCTTTTTGAGATATGAGCCCCTAGTTGTCCAAAATAGCCGTAATATAGAGGCATAATATGATGCATTTCTGCACAAAGCTGAGATTATCACAGCGTGACTGAGGAGATATCTGCAATAGGCATAAAGGCTTGCGGCGCCCACGTGAGAGTAGGCAGCCTTACCGGGCCGATATTGTTACGGCTTGTTTGCTTCTTGCTCGAGGTGTGAGTTTTTTATTGGTTGTGTGCAACTTGGTGCATATATTCGTTACTTAAAATCCTGTAACTACTTCCCTGCATATTGTATATTGTCCTTTTAAGGTTGCTCATACATTGGGTCTCATGCATTGTATAAAAAAAAATTGGAATGCTGTGCACTGGAGTTTTAGGATGCTTTTTCGTGTGATGACTAGTAAGGCATTATGGGGTATAAAAGTAATTTATAATGTCTTGTAAATGTTTTATTGAATGTCGTGGGTAAGAGCTTAAATAAATGAGATGTGCTATTTGTGAAAACTGCTTGTTTAAGACGTATGTAGTAATAAAGTACATATGTAAATAATAATTGAAAGATGGCGAGATGCTAGTGAACGCAATTATTTCTATATGATGTCACATGTTAGTATATCTATGCTCTTGATCTCGCCATAAAGCTGACTTATTCATTGTTTATGTATTCCTGTAAACTTTCTCTCAATTCTGTAAATAGCTAGGCATTTTTAGAACGTGAAATGACTTCAAATAAAATGCGCCTGATTCAATCTTCCGGTTTTATGACGTTTCCTTGGCGAGGTTGTGTGCAGTGTGCTTGTTGTTAGGCATCGATAAAAATACAGGCAAACACAGATGTCCGCATCAAGCGACGTCCGTGTTTACAGTGTGAAAAAGTGATGCTTTAAAGGCCGGTTCAGACACTTGCGTTTGACTGCGTTTGACTGCGTTGCGTGCGAGAACCGAAAGCGAGTCACCGGCACATCTGTGCTTCGTATGAAGCGTGGAATCCAATTCAAAGATCGTTTTGGCACGCGATATAAGCGAGCAGGGATGTGCCCGTTTGCTCGAAACGCCAACCGCGGCTAAAGTTAGCCGCGGTACCTAGGAGAGGGATTTTGAAATCACGTGACTGGCTCGGCCGGGATGCGGAAACATGGCGGTGCCCCGGTGAGTGAGCGCCGCTTCCTTCGGGAACTCAGCGTGTCGTTGTAGCTGCAATATCGGGCGCGTTAGTCAGCAACAAAAGGTGCAGGAGGCTTTCGCTTTGCATTACCTCAATTGAATCGCAAAGCACGAGCAGCGACCTCGCCGCATTTTTAGATAGTATTTCGATTCTGGCCATTCCTAAGCCTAAATGAACGCGACAATTGTCGGCATGGCAACGTCTTTGAAAAGTGGATTGCCTTGACTCTATCGACCGGGCATTGATAGCATACGAAAGCAGACAGCGTCCCAATAGACCTTTTTCGAGGAGAACGCTGGAAGTGTAATTCTACGGTCCGCGCTGCGCTGTGCTCCTTTACAAAAGATTCGAAGTAAATAATCATAATAAGGCTTTGACGAACGCGCGTGCAAGGGAAAATTTGTTTCAGACCTTTTCTCTTTAGAGCAATTACTACTGCACACGCCAGCAGGTGCACCGCGTGAAACTACACTGCAGCATGCACCTAGGTGCTTGGGAAATTAAAAAGAGTCTATTGAGACGCTGTCTGCTTTGTGTGCTATCAATGCCCGGCCGATTGAGTACACAAGCAATCCACTCTAAAGACGTTGCCATGCCGACAATATCGCGTTCAGTTAGGCTTAGGAGCGGCCAGAATCGAAAGACTATCTAAAAAATGCGGGCGACTAGCATTGCTCTCTGCTACGATTTAGGTGAGGAATAGAGGCAAAGCAACTTCTGCACCGTGCATTGCTGACTAACGCGCCCGATCTCGCCTACAACGTATATTAGTTTTAAAGCGAGCGGCGCTCACTCTGCATATGTTTCTTCGCATCCCTACCGAGCCAGTCAGTGATTTACAAGTCCTCTCACAAATACTGCGGCTAACTTAGCCGCGGCTGCGTCGAGCAAGTTACTGGTGTCTCCGCTGCCGCAACGCAGTCAAACCGCAGTCAAACGCAACTGTGAACCGGAGCTAACCTGAACACGACGAGCGCGCGCCGTACACTCAAATCTCAACACGCATCACCAACCATCATCGTACACGCACGCGCGATAACATACGCAGAAGAATGGATAGTTGGGCGAGTTGGGAAATTGACTCCATAAGATGTGACGTCATGGGTCCAAACAAACCGTTGCTAGGGTCGTTGTTATGGACGAATACATGTGGCTCGGTTTCGCTACGAAAACCTGACCATTCAAAAATCAGGAGTAGGATTTAAACTTCTAAAAATCACAGATATAGAAAGCTTGAATGTCATATATGTTTCGACAGAAGTGTGCCGGTAATCGCTCGTTTCTGAAATATTTACGACTGCAACTTCCGGTCCTCAAGATGCCTGCAGCGGACGACGAATGCAAGAAGTATGCCGTCTGCCGCACGCCGGCCGGCCAAGTGGGGCCGTCGTTTGCATCGTGTGAATAAAGACGATATTCTGACATCGCATTTGTTTGAAATATAATGAGTTTCATACACTCTTAAGATTTCATAGTGGGGTGCGATGCAAAATATGGTTTATCGAAAGTCCGGGCGTCGATCGAGATGATAGTCTGCTAAAAGATCGCATTGCACCCGCGAGAAAAGCACTTCAGGCGAACGGTTGAGATCCCAAATTTTGTTTGCGGACTCGCGCTATGCGAGGGTGCTTCGTATACCTGGTTGTAACCATCGCGTGGAGAGATTCTTGCAGTTTCTTCAGATTTCCGCAAGACCCCAAAGCGCGAAAGAACTGGATAAAAAACATAAGGTGAGTCTATTACAGACTGTACTCGCATCGCGGGTTCGATGAAGATCTTCACCAAAAGAGCACATCCACGGAATTTGATGTACTACCAAGGGGGAAAAAAAAGCAAAATACTGCGAAATCGCGATAGACATGCAATTCTTTAATAACCTGACAACCACAGTAATAAAATAATAATAACAAACGACTTACCTCGACGGCGTACGATTTGTTTCTCATGGTGGCCTGCACTACGCCGGTAATGCACTTCAGGTCGTCGTCGTAACTGATCTGCGTGACGTGGTTTGATTTTACTGCATTTTCACCCCTCGTAACTAAGCTGGGTTGTTCACAGGAAAAAAAAAACGCACATTGCGGAGGCCTCTACGGCCACGGCAATCCACTTGTTTTTGTCGCTTGTTTACCGACGCATTTCAATGAAGACGCCCGCTGCAACAGAGGCCAGCAAATCTATCGTGTCGTCTGCTACCAAAGCAAAGCGGAGTGTAAGACTTCAGAAATGGCTTTCATCGTTGCAATATGACACTGAGACGACAAGAACATCTTCATAATTAGATATCAAGAAGTTAGGTTGCTTACAAAAATTATTTACTTACTTGTAAGCAAAAATCTAGCCTCATGTGGAGTCTCCATGCATTAGTCCATAGCAACGTCCCTAGCAACGGTTTGTTTGGACCCAAACGCCATGTTGTGACGTCATCACTTACGTGGTCAAAACGAGGACGAAGAACCACACGGGGCGAGCGCTCGTCCGGTGTGTTTTCTTCGTCCTCGTGTAATTTCCGCTTTGTTTCCTATGATGAAACACACGCATACAAAAAAGAAAAAAGAACGGCGAGAAAAAGAAAAAAAGAAGACAGGAGAGAGAGAGGGAGGGGGGGGGCTGGAAGGGAGAAAGGTGAGCAGGCTGATATGATGATAGCTGTTCGCTTTAGCGGTGCCAGTAGCGCCATCTGCAAGTACTTACAACTCCAGACCCAGTTCGCGAGGCTGCCGCAGCGCCTAGCCGCACTAGTTTCGCGTACCATGGTGGAAGGTACCAGCTGCACCCGGCTGGGTAGGTCGCACTAGCAGGCACACTTGTACTCTGAACTTGGAGAACCACTCCGTCGCTTCAACCGAGACTGAAGTCCGCGGCGGCGGTTTCAAAGCACGGCTTAGAACCAAAAGTCGGCGCAGCGGCGCACATCTAGGGGCCGTCGGCGCAGTGTGGTTCTGCGGCGGTTAAAACAAAAGGCGCAACCGGAGTCCTGTTTATCTTGCTTTAGATTTTCCCGACCCCTTCCCCTTCCCCCCCCCCCAAAAAAAAAAACAAACAACAAAAAAACGGAGTTCTGGATCCGCCCCTGGGTCAACCGGTAGCCCAGCACAAACCGTGAACGTTCCAGCTCTTCGTCATGACACGGTGTTGCAGAAAGCAGGGTAAAATACAACTACACGGACCACCGAATCAAATGCACTGTTATCGTAAATCTTGGCTTGTGATTGCGCCTTTGTAGATCATCTTATTCGTTTTGCTGGAGAGACGCAAACGACGGGCATAACAAAATCGTTTGCGTATTCCGCATACCTCGCAAAAGCACTTACCCAGTCACCTTGCGAAAAGCGTGAAACACGGAGTCCGCACCGCCCTGACTTACCAGTCTTTTACCTGCTTTAGAGCAGTTTGTACCTGCTAGTAGGTATGTCTACTGAAGCTGCAACTTGAAACTAGGGGCAATGCCAGAGAGAAAAGAGACAAAGTTGGGAAAGCATGCTCGCTCTCCCCAATTTCTGAACTCTCAAGTGATTGTACCATAATAAATTCACCAACACCTCTTCCCAAAATAAAGAAAAAAACACTATGTTCACTACGTAAAAAATGGTCTCAGTTCATGCATCCGTAGGCAGGTAGGAAACGTTGCCCTAATTTATTCACACCGCATGATGAGCGCAACAAACTCACACGAGATTTACAGGAAAATATCGGTGGTGACTTAAGTTTCCCTGAAATTCTGTATGACCGGTCGTTTGCAGGACCGAATCATCTACTCGGGCGGTGTGCGTCGCTGTGCAAACGCCAACAACACGAAGCATAAAAACGGCAGGTCTAGGACAACAATCCGGAGTCCATTGTTCAATTAAAACGACGTAATTTTGTTGAAAACGCCCGCAGCTTTTTACTCACGGTATGCGTCGAGAATCTTCCACATTTTGAAACGGAACGAAGGAAGATTTACTTTTAAAAGCGCTCGCTGCGTCCTCCCGGACCAGCTGGACCGGATCAGCTGACGACGACGGGACTGAACCCGTTGAATTTCAACCCCACAATAACCAATTTGCGCTTCGTGTTAGTATGGGCTTCTACCTCCAAGCACCGCACAACACACCACGAACGTTTCAACTCTTTGTCGCATCGCCGTGTTGCACCAACCTATCTCTATGCACCAAACAGAACGAGATCGCCGAAGTCAACGCAGCGCTGTCGTGAACCTTGGCTTGTGGTTGCGCACTCGTGGACCCTGCGACTCCCTTCGCTTTCAAAGCACACACGACGATTACGAATGATACTTTCCGTCTTCCGGGAACATCACAGGGGCACTTCTCCGGTCACGTCTTCGCTACATGTGCTCGCAAACCGCGTCAAACCAAAACAATACCGGCGCCATGTTGAACGTGCGTTGTTGCTAGATTTTCTCCGACCAAACAAAAACAACGAAAGCAAACCGGCTCTAGCTTCCAGCGTACATCGGCGTTGCGCCGTGGCCAGATTTTCTCCGTCAGCTCTAACTTAAAGATGACCTACAGATGCAGCAACACTGGTATCAAGTTTTAATATGGCGGCCCCCACGGAGCGCCGTAAATTCTGAGGAGGGTGCATTGGAAGCGGCGGCACCTTCCCCCCCCCCTTGGATCGGAACCGACGCCGCTTGAATCGTTGATGCTTCGCCTCCCCGCTGTCAACCGAAAACGCCGGATAACTTGCGGCAAGCACAGCAAGCAGATGCTCTGTTCAATAAAGACATCATTCCGTGTGTCGCTATCGATTCCTTCTTTGAATGATTTTGTGGCCGCGAAGTAAATGCAGCCAGCCAGGCGAAAGCAGTCGCAGACAAACCCCCACGAATGCCCCCCCTCCCCTCACATCGTAGCCCCTACTCGTAATAGGTGCGGTGCCGGTGCTTCGAGGCGCGTTTTGGAGTGCTTTAGTGCGCACGGAAGGCAGCGAACGGGCGTACGCACTTGAGAATCGTATTTTAGCAAAAAGCAGTCCAGCTCGCTAGGCCTTACTCGTATTGCTCCACTGTCGCTTGCCAGTGGCCATGTTGCTTTTGGGGATGGTCACTGTGACTACTGGTTGATTGCGTGCCGTGTGACTACCCATGGTGTTGTTAGTATAACTAAAGGGGGTAGCGATATCTGTGACGGCTTTCTGACTACCCCAAATGTAGTACCCTACAACTACCCTTCTGTTGAGAGTGGACCAGCAGAGATTTGCATAGGCAACTGTCCACAATTTTCGTCAGACGAGTTTAGGTTTTTTTTTTAACTTTATGATTTTAATTACGTGACATCAAGTCCCCACAGAGTACAGATCGCAAAAAGGACTTCGAAAAAACGCGACCACGCGTGGGGGATTTTATCTGGGTCTTTGTAATTACCGATCTTCTCTTTTGTTAGGTGGACGGTCTCCGGGAAAATTACTGAGTGGGAGAAAACTACGGAAACAGCTTCCAGACTTCCCATCAGACACCAATAGCCCTGTGCCGAAGAAGATGCAGTATCCTGCATCGTGTATCGGCAACACCGATACACGATACAACCACATACCATGTAAGCCAATAGTGGCAACTCCCGCGGAGCGCGGGCGAAAAGTGATCGCAGGGCCCCTGGCGAGCTCGGAGTCTCCGCTAGCAGACGAATTCTCCACAACGCATTGATTTTGCCTATCTCCTTGCGAGGTGACCAACGAAACAAATTGTCGCGGGTATTTTCTGCTTTGAATGTTAACAATTATGTACCATATCTCATCAGTGAGGACATTTTCTTCGCGTGGGAATGATGCAACAGCTTTCAGGGTGCAAGTTTGGGGCCTCCCGAAGAAAATAATTTTTCACAACATATGTAAGCTCGCGCTGCATTTTTTATTTAAAGGGCAATGTACAAAAATATTTGAACATAGCTACGTTTCAACTTTACTCTTCTTATCAATCAATTGGCTTTTTTATTGCAATTCCAATGTCTCATGAATGTCTTGCTTATAACCGTTTTGTCGAATATGCGGGCTGGCTAATCTGTCAAGATCGTCTCCGGAGAAACAAGCGAAAGGCAATTTTGAACAACGTACGTTACTGCGATGTCAGTATGGTCTGGAAGAATTCGATTGTGGACATGCAAATTTGACGCTATTTCTGAAATTAATAAAATCGGAGTTACAAATAAAGAAGACTTCTCGCGCGTGCAAAAGAAAAAAGGAGAGCGTCGTAGCGAAAATAAAGGTGCTCTCGGTCACGTTATATACGGTGCACAAATTCCGATTGTTATCGCCGGGACGACTAACGTGTTCTGCGTCTTCCACTATAAAGGCCGGCACCGATTATACCCTCTTGCAACTCCTCCATTTTTCGAAGTCCAATTTATTTTTGTTTGAGGCGACGCTACGCCGGCGCGGTCTATCTTTCTCTTGCTTTTATGGGTTTTTTCCTCTCTGTTTGTGTACTTGACGTTGGGACCATAGCGTATTTTGCTTTGCTTTGTTTGACTTAGTTTTTATTCTCCTTCCTTCGGTCTAGTGCTTAGAACCTCGGGTTCGTCTGGTACGCTATGTCCGGACATTTTGAGGGCTGTCTCCAACTTTGTTGTTGTTATTTGCTTCTTCTGCCGTCTGCGATAACCTCCTATTCTCGCCTTCGATTGAGTTTCTAATTCAAAATCTTCGAATGTGCTTTTAGATATTTAGTAAATATATTAAAAGTTGTATAGCTACTGTTATACATGTCAATTCAAATTTTAATTGTGTACGCGGGCACGTCTGCTATAGGTCATGGTTTGTTGATCAACCGGCCGCCTTCGGGCATACACCAGGGCATACCTGGAGATGCCAGGCATGCCATGCTGTCTACCACTGCAAAACTGTTTTTTGCAATATGGCATAAATTCCTTCTTTCATTTCCCGAAGACCGAATAAACGTGAGAAATTAAGTTACTGCAGCATTCAAATTAGACTGCGGAGACCTATTCAAGCTTGGCATCTATATCGCCACTGACACCTCAGCAGACGATCGTGATACGTCCACGGAGATGGCGGAGAGCTTCACGGAGGACAGACCAGACGCACAACTGAACACCCAGTCCTATGCAGCCGGGTGGGTAGCCAGTCAGATCTGTGATGAGGCTTGCCAAGTCAAACTGCAAACAGACACATGGAACACCTCGAAAGACATTCTGTTGAAGAACAAGAAACATTCGCCTGCGAAAATGACACCAGCTTTCGACTTAGCTTGTCACCCATTTGGTAACAGAGCCGTGAGTTCAGCTGAAGGCGGACTTGAGGCCGCTGATCGACACTCGAAACAAAGTCACGGTGTACAAAGATTGCTTGGACACGTACGTCAACAAGTGCTTGAATGTATTTTTGAACTGCTTCGTCAACCGAGCAAACGAAAATCCTGCCAGAGTCACTGGGAAAGGAAATACGGAAGGAAAAAGGTCACACACTGCTTGCACGTACCGGATTTCAGAGTGCGACTTTTATTTAACGGGCATGTGTGCTGGACTATGTTATTCCTTTCCCTCTGTTTTATTTTTTAGTTCCTACCAACGCAGCGGAAGCAAATAAACAGGTGTAACAAGCAGCTGAAAAAAATGAAAAGAAAATAGAAGGTATTTTCTTTTTGATTAATTTCGTCGTGTTGCTTCAGCTTCGTTTGTAGCGAACTCAACACCAACGGCGACAACCAGCCTGCGCAACGATCGCCGTCGTTGAAGGAGTTTCTTAGCTGGGTGACTTATATCTTTGTATCGCCTGCTAACTGCTTTGTTTTATTCGCCGTTGTTCGCGACTGCTCCCCATTTGTTTTTCGTCTTTTATGGCGACCCCATTTGTTCTCCAGCTCGTTACTTTTTGTTTTTGTAATGCTGCAATGGCTGGTTAGCTTGCCCTGGTAGTTTCAACATGCTGTTTGCGCATGTTTTAATGATCACCTGTTCAGGTAAGGAATTGTGACTACTCAGTTTTTAACAGATCAACAGTAGCCTTTTGCGAGGTAGTTCGAGTAGCTGAACGCCTTTTCCGCTTGCCAGATGCGCCTCAAATGCCTGTGATCCCATGAATAGCGCTTGAGACCGATAATATGCTGCACTATGTTTGTTTCTGCGCGCGTTGTTATATTGTCGCTGCAGTTGCGATCAGTGAATTCCAGTTTGCCAGCGGCCTGACCTTAATGAATTGTGTCAGCTGTTGGTGTGACGAAACTGGGCTCGCAAAGCTCGAAGACGTCGCGGAGCCTGTACTTTTCCATTCCGTCGTCTGCTCCCGTAGACTCCGAGTCCGCTAGAGGCGCCACTGTCGCGTTCGCCTCCGCTGTCATGGGTTTTTCGAAGAGTTTCCAGTATTGGCAAAGCTATATCGCATTTGATATAACAATGACTTGCTGCTCTGCTGCTCTACAGAGAGGCGCGGCTGCGACGCGTTGGCCGCTCATGGTTTGGGCGCAGTGTGTTGGCGAGGATACACAATGCCCGCGCGACCGAATCGAAAGCGCTCCTCCAGTTCGTCCTCGTCAAACTCTTCCAAAAGGTTCAAGCGGTCGCGGAATACACGCTGCCGTCCCATCATCACAACCGCGTACTGTGCAACACGCGCTCTCTTCGATGTCGGCGTCGCGTCACGGTCGACATTGCGTCCCTGATCTTCGCCAACCCGTCAGCAAATCAGTTGTCAGTCAGTCGGGTAGTCAGTTGGCGGGCGAGTCGGTGTGTCCGTTGGAAAAACGGCGGAGAAGACAAACAGTGAAAATCACCTGATAACTAAAGAGCGGAAAACGTGCGTCGGAACAACGAATCAATAAAGACCGTTGCCAGATCCGAAATCAACACTGCAAACCTATGCTGTGTTTGGCGACACACAATAGAGGCATCAAAATATTTATTATATTTTTAAATTACATACCTATTTTTATGCATAAAAAACTCCGTGGTAAGCTGTCCCTTTTATTTTAATTAATAAGAACAAACTTAGCTGAAATTTTTTCAGAAAGCTATTTGTGTTGCAGCGACCGGCAGGTGGCGGGAGCTACCGCGTAATAACTAAAAACGGAACAATTGTGCACTAAGTTTTTGTCAAACGCGGCTACGTACTCGGACGTACCCAGGTGGCGAAATTCGGTTAACTTCAACCACGGTAAGAGTTAACCAGCTTTGAGCCAACGGGATTGGGAGTTAGCTCAGTTGGTGGAGCGCTCCATAGGAAAGTGAAAATGTTCCTGATTCAAGGCCAGAACCAAAAGTTTTTTGCTTTTTCTTCAGTTGCGCGACAGCCATTCAGCTGTGTTTTTGGAGATTTGTGTATCTCCTTTGCTCCCCTCCCCCTCCCCCTTGTTTTCCTTTTCCATGCATTATTATTGTTATTCTTATCCAGCTCGCTGCATCCTTGCTTTAATTGTGTTATTAACATAGTCTTTTAGTGAATATTATGCCGAAGAACGGAATGGGCCAACCTATTTCTCCAATCCATCCTAAAAAAGTGTTTATTTGGAAATATTTTTTTTAAATTACTGTAAACGACTTAATTTTTGCGGGCTCAAATTTTCGCGAATTGGGCCAAAGCTGAAAATTTGAAATTATTCGCGTTCTAATTTTCGCTAATCGAGTGCAGCTTCGTAGCGTTCACATATTGCCCGGATTGTTCGCATGGGACGTATTTTTCGCGTTTGTAGGCGATTCATGAAATTCGCGAAAATTAGGTCCTCGCGAAAATTTAGTCGTTTACAGTATATGGGTCCTTACCCTTTTACCCATACATTACAGCAACTCGATCTGTGGCAAGTTTAAGAGTAGTCTTATATACAAGATGTTTATATTGAATAAACCGTTTGTGATTTTAAGAACGCTGAGAAGACAGCAGAGGAACAGGCCAATAAAACCATCAACTTTGTTACTTGTGCCATCTTGTACTATTTTTTTTCCGTGCTCGCAACAATTGGAGAGACTGGACTGTAGTAGCCATATGATGAGGTACGCTTGGACTATAAGCCCTCGAATCCCGATTTTTTTTTCTTTCTGGGCGCCGCCATTTTAGTGTTTAATGCAGAGCAAACGCAATCGGCTACCGTTAAGATTTAAAAAAAAATGCGACTTCTTGTGGGTGAGACACGGAGACAGGAATCTCAAACGACATCGTTCCGTTCTATCACCAAATATTTGAATATTTATATTAGGATGGAACAGGCGTTTGATGCCGATTCAAATAAAGCTTCAGATAACTGCCAGCTATTATTCTAAACTCCAAGATGCGCGAGTGCTGCTACTCCAAGGCCTTATCCCTACTTAGTGACTCCAGATTGCACTGGTATGTTCAAGTAAACTAGCTCGCTTCCGCCAACTAACTCACTATTGTTTAAGGCATCCATTATATTTTTTTAATCTTTGCTTCGTGTTCCTTCATTTAACGCAATTCTCAAAGCACTCGAAGGGTTCTCATCCCTGTGCCTGGAACTCGTCTTCGACTTGTCTGCCTCAAGTCCTATCCCGCCCGCGCATCGAAAAGAAAAAGTGTCGTCACAGGAGCCGGCGTACTTGTTGTGTTGTCAGATGTCGCTGTCCTGCCGCTTGGCCGCACAAATGCTCTCGAGAAAGACGAGCTGATTGAAGGGCCGCTGTCGTCGGCGGCGTCCCACGCTCGCGTCTGCCGTGGTTTCCGCAGACTGTCTGGTTCCAGACGACCTACAGCAGAACGGGTGTTTGCCGCGCCCATGCCTTCGCTGCTGTGCCACCGCCAGGATCGCGGCAAGCAAGCACGACACTTCTATAATACCATCGGGCACAAATCTAGGAACCACTTTTGAAGACGCAGTCAAACCCACCAGCCAAAGACTCGCTCGGGACACAATAATTGAAACTACAAGTTACTGAAAAAATAAAAGTATTATCATTCCTCATTGCTTCGTTTTTCGACAGAAGAAACAAACACACCTACATGCTACTGCAGTCAACAGCGGCAGTGGCACCTAGTTCTCCGTGCTTATTTTTCTTCACGCCATTACAGGTTGGTGCTCCCAATTTGATCATTTTTGATCATTCTTCGGTTGTTGCTACTGCCGCTGCTGCTATTTCTGGTGCCTTCGAGTGTACTGTTGTTGAATACTATGTCATCGGATGACGCCGATGAGTGTATATCCTGCCATGCGACACTTCCCGAGGACGGTTCGTTTTTAACTTGTGTTGAATGCAAGTTCAGTTATCACTTTGGTGATTGTTCTGAAACCAAAACAACTAAGGCAAAGAACGCAGCTGCAAAAAATCCTTGGGTATGCCCAACTTGCAAGATCACTAAAACGAGAGGTGGACAGGCACCGGAAAAATCAAAACAGAGTAAAGAAACTAAAGATCACGACGAAGGAAACATGCTGGTGGAAATAAACAAGAAACTTGCTGCACTTATGGAAATGAAGAGCACTGTAGAGAACATTGAAAAAAAAGTACAGAATGTGTCAGACAAGTATGATGGGCTGCTTGCTGAGATGCGCAGTCAAAGACAAGAAATAACAGACCTTAAAGAACGCATACAAAAGGTAGAAAACACTGATAATGAAGAAACAAAACAGCTCAAGCGAAAAATTAATGACCTCGAACAATACAGCAGGCTGCAAAACCTTGAAATTCATGGCCTACAATATTCGGTGAATGAGAATTTACTGCAGAAGCTCAACGACCTAGCCTTAGAGCTCGACCTACCGCCACTAACTGAACAAGAACTGGAAGGACTACACAGATTGCCAACAAAGCTCGAAAAAACACCAGCTGTGCTGATCCGTTTTTCTACACGAGCAACAAGAGACCGTTGGCTTCAGAAAAGAGGACAGCTTCGGGGAAACAGGGCGCAATTCTATGAAAATCTGACGGCACAGAACAAAAGGCTATTGTGGCTGGCGAAGACGGAGGCCAAAGAAAAGAGCTATCAGTACACATGGCAAAAGAACGGACGGATATATGTAAGAAAGAAGACTGGTGATAGTGCTATCAGGATCAACAGCGAAGACGAACTGACAAAGATACGTTGAAGATTGAAAACTTTTTTTTCTCTTTTCTTTTTTCGTTTTTCCTTTATTTTTTTATTTTTTAACTAATGGAAAAGTCATCCACTGATTGCTGTTACTACAACTGTGAAACATTTAATAAACTTATGAGAAATAACGCACTAGAAAACAAGCGAAAAATGTCCTTATTTCACCTAAATGCAAGAAGCCTTAGAAATAAAAATGACGAAATTGAACTGTTCATGAATATGCTGAATCATAACTTTGATATTTTGGCATTTACGGAAACGTGGTTTACTGGGGTTGGCGATGCTGTTAGCTTCAACAAATATACCTGCGAGGGAATTTATCGTGAAAACCGGAAAGGAGGTGGGGTGTCGCTATATTTCCGTGACGGCCTAACATATGAAATTGTTCCAGAGTTCACGTGTGTCAACTATAATTATGAATCGTTAGTTGCCAAATGCTGTAAAATGGTTGTGGTTGCAATATACAGACCACCATGTGGATCATTGCGGGTTTTTCTTGATTTTATTACACATTTAGTGGATTATATTACAGCCAATAACTTGAAAATTGTCATAGTAGGCGACTTGAACGTAGACCTGTTGTCTGAAGACCCCTCGAATGTTGAACTTCTTGAAATAATTCAGTCTTCCGGTTGTGAAAACTTGATTAATTTGCCTACTAGGATAACATCACATACAGAAACGTTAATTGATCTTTGTATTACCAACTGCCAAACTGATGACGCGTATGCGGGTGTATTTTCAGTTGATTTAAGTGACCATTTTCCTATATTCTGTTTTATACACTACGACTACTCAGGAAACAAGAGATCAAACCCACATGAGAACATAACATATCGCGACACGAGTAACCAAAATACAAAGCAATTTTACACTCTCGTTTCAAGTGATAACTGGGATGACGTTTTATCCGAACTGGACCCTGATAAGGCATACGACAACTTTGTAGTTAAGATAAAAGGACATTATGACACAGCGTTCCCTCTAGTTCATTACAAGAAGCACAGTAAATCCAAGAAACCATGGATTACCAACGAATTATACAAGAGAATAACAAAAAGAAACAGGCTCTTTGATAAGTTTATAAAAACTAAAGACTTTGAAGTCCTAGCCGAGTACAGAAAAGTGCGCAATAAACTAGCTGCAGATCTAAAGAAAGCAAAAATCAGGTATCACACAAATAAATTTTTATCTGTCCAAAATAACCCTGAAAAAATATGGAGTATAGCTAAAGACCTATTATCGTCAGTTCCCAAAGTCATTCCAAACGAACTCACAATTGAAGGTCAGACCTATTCGCACGAGTCATTAGCTGAGAAGTTTAATTCCCATTTTTTGACTGCTGGCGCCGCTAGTGCTCCTTCAGTGAATCACAGCGCTCTCTATGAAACTTTTATTAATATGAATCAAACTAACTCTATTTTTATGGCACCAACCACAGACAGCGAGATCAGAAACATAATTATCTCATTAAAAAACAACACCGCGTCCGGCTTTGACGACCTGACTGTAGCTCCCATCAAAGCAATAAACGACCTGATATGTTATCCGTTTGCTCATATATGTAATAGAATCCTTGAAACAGGTATATTTCCTCATAAAATGAAAAAAGCTAGGGTATGTGTCATACATAAAGGAGGTGCACTGAGTAATCTAAATAACTATCGGCCAATTTCGATACTGCCATTATTTTCAAAAGTCGCTGAAAAAGTGATATACAGTAGGTTTTCTAAATATGTTTTTGACAAAAATATCATAACGCCTTGTCAATATGGATTCCAGAAAGGAAAATCCACAGAATCGGCTCTGTTGAACATAAAGGAAAAAATAATAAGTAATATAGAGTCTCGCCTTTACACACTCGGTATATTTTTAGACTTTCGCAAAGCGTTCGATTCTATAAAGCATGACATTCTTATAGGAAAATTGCCACGGTATGGAGTAAGGGGAATAGCTCTTAACCTTATCAAAAACTATTTATTCGATAGAACTCAATTTACTGTCCTGAATGGTTTTAGATCGCAGATTTCCCGCATACAGTACGGTGTTCCACAAGGTTCCATCCTTGGACCTTTGTTATTCCTAATATATATAAATGATATTGTTAACGTGCCGCTTACTCCCTATATTATATTGTATGCTGATGATACTAACGTGTTCTTTTCCGGAGATAATCTGCAAGAGCTTGAAGAAACTGCAAATAGCTGGCTTAATGAACTATCTGTATGGTTAGAGACTAATCAGCTAGAATTAAACACAAAGAAAACAAAATATGTAATATTTAGATCAAAGAACAAACCGTTACACTATAAACCACATATACACTTTCTAAATTCAACAATAGAGCCTACTACGGCATACAAATTTCTTGGAGTATGGTTTGAGGAGTTTTTAGGTTGGACAACTCATGTAAATAACCTAAGATGTAACATCTCACGTTCAATTGGAATGCTGCGCAAACTAAGGGAATTACTACCAAACTGGCTCAAATTAAACCTGTACTACGCTCTTGTATATTCTCGGTTACAATATTGTCTTTTAGTGTGGGGCACAACAACGAAAACAAATACTGAGAAAATATTCCTTTTACAAAAGAAGGCTGTAAGAATTATTGACAATTTAGGCTACATCGAACATACAGCACCCTCATTCGAAAAATACAAGTTACTACCAATAGAACATGTCCTCTCTCATAAATTGGCGATCATAATTTTTGATCAGATCAAGCATGATGAGACACATTTCCTTGATACTTATCTTCATAAACCTGCCGAATACGATCTCAGGCGTACCAATTATACAAAACCAAATGTTAGAACTAACTATGGAACTCAAAAACTAGATTACCAAATTCCTAACCTCCTAAATAAACACCCAATCATCGTACAAATAGCACAGCAGTGTAGAACAATCCACGCGTTCAGAAAAAAAGTCAAAAGATATTTCCTTGAAGCTGATCGCCTACCTTAGATTATTGTAAGAAAATGTAACTTTTATGTGTTCTTATTGCAAATATAGTGCCCTCAATATGTTTTTCTTTCATGGTGTTATGAAGTGTTGTGATGTGTTAATGTCAGACGGTGCGTTGGATGATTTTGTTGATAATGCGATGTTGATGTCAATGAATGCAGTTCTCTCTTGTTTTTGCTTCATGATTTTTTTGTTTCTATATTTTGGTTTATATTGTGACGCATTGCTTATGTTCATATGTTTATATGGATGATATTGATCGGAATGATTTACTGATGCCTATGTTTATCTCAATCTTGTCGCTAAATTATTGTATGCTGTTTCTGTTGACTGCTATAGGGGGGAGGGGGAGGGGGGGGCTGGCGGCCTCGTCAGAGGGCTTTCTTGCCTTCTTTTGCTGCAGCCCCCAGACATATGTATGACACATGTATGTCTGAAATAAACTATTCTATTCTATTCTACATTCTTCCGCTGCCGAGAATAATGCTCTGCTGCCAATTCTAACAACTCCACAAGTTTCTGTGTGGTGTCGCCGCGAAACCATCTGGGATATATTTCCCGGAAATGACTTTCTCGCGCTCATGATACATATAAACAAAAGTAAGAGAAAAAAAAAAGAAAACGGTATGTGAAGTTTGTATTATATTCTGCAGAACAAAACAAACCAAGCACTAGTGTTCATTCCCGCGAGCATTGAAGCAATCTGGAGTTACTCTGGTATTGCATTTGTATTTTACTTTCAACTATTTCTATTCTAGTCACGCCACAGAGTTCGGTATTTTTTGATGCGACCTGCCGGGACGCGGTAGTAAGCACTAGTTTCTTTGTCAGGCCTTGGAACGAGGTTTATGGCCTTGGGGTCAAATCAAGTGGAGTGCCGCCATCGACTTAAAAAATTCATTACAAGGTAAGCGCTACTAAGAGAAACTTGTTTTGGCTTGTTTTATTCATTACTACCTGTACGCCGGAATTTTCATTAGTTCAGACTCTGCACTCTAAAAACTATATGGTCGTACGAAATGTCTTCCGGGTTCTTCGGCTTTTTCGTTATTCGCACTCTATTTTTTTATTTTTTTGGCACCAACTTAAAAGGATTTTTGTGAAAAACCGCTAAGGGGTTCTTTCTGAACTTCTTCTTTTATACGAAAGTGCTTTGTGAAAAACCTTTAAAAAGTGCTTTTGAGCTCTTTCTTTATGAAACGGTTCTTCGTCGAAAACCTTGGAGATGTTCTTATGATCTCTGTTTTTAATAAATCAGTTTACCACAAAGAAACCTAATGAGTTCCAATATGCTTTTCGGAAGAGATGTTTTTAATGAAGAACCCTTGAGGAGTTATTTAAAGCTCTTTTTTTCAATAAGTAAATTCTTTCTGAGCCACACTAGAATAGATTTGAACCAAGAGACGGCGGACGAAAAAGGGGCAGTGCACAACACGTCTAAATTAGAGACGTGCTGTAGTTTACCACCCTTTTTTGTTGTCTCCCGTTTCAATACTCTGCATAGGTGCCTCAAAAAGATCCACTTATATGTTAAAACCTTAAAAATAACTGTTTCACAAAGGGACCTTCATTGATGATTTTTCTTCGTGATTTGATGTTTCAAAGAGTCAATAAGAAACCCCAATTACAATATGTCAAATACGACCAAAAGAGGTTTACAAAAATAGGGCTTCGTTTTTGCTGCTTTACTGCTATTTAAAAAAATGCTTCGATGCCTTCAGGAGCACATTTATAATTTCTGCTTATGTCAAGATTAAGTATAGAGGTACAGGGCAATATATGTCAGGAAAACAAAAGTGACTAGTCATAGGTGAAATTAACAGCAAAGTTGCATCTATCGAGAAGTATGGTGACGTTTATTGGACATAATTACAATAAACCTGGGTACTCAACCAAAATATTTATCTTTCTAAAATATTAAAAATTCTAGTTTTCTAATAATGACACAATTCAAAGACTCATAAGCGTTTAACTTTTTCCATGCAACTTTAACATATTTGTCTCCAACACCAAGGGCTTTCAAAGTCGTAACAAATGTGTAGAGTCCCAGAAAGTAATTTCTACAGAAAATATTTTGACAAATAAAGAACTCTTATGCACTGAGGTTGCAACATTCATAAGAATCCAAGGCCAACTTGCAAGACTGGAGGTTGATATTTAATTTCTGCAAGATGCTGAAAACCAGTTGGTCTTACGTGGCATTTCTGAGCAATTATTTTTATCTGTAAGTATTCCAGTCAAAATATGATGGTCTTAACAGATCACATGCTTGTTTTAGTTAAAAGCTTCTTAAAGTAAACATTGCCGCACGTCTTATTCAACAGATGTGTTGTAAGTATTCGGGCAGGAGAGGGATTTCCCACCAATACACCCGAATCGTTTGCTAGGAATCTCTGAAATGCCTAGAGGGGGAGGGAGGATTTGGTGCAATTGCACCTTATTCTTCGATGTCAGTGCGTGGACACAATTAAAGATTGAATTACCTACTCAAACAAAATCGCTAAAATATAACTTTTTCTGAGTGCTCACTGCGACAAAAATTTGTTAGCGAATTGCCACTTGTCACTATTCTTACATATTAAAAAAGATAAGATAAAAACCCGGTCTTTAGTGATGACCACATTGAGACCACTGCAAAGAAACTGGAAAGCTAACCTAAATGTTCACCATTTAAAACAACTTCAGGGGCAGCTCAAAAGACTTCAAAAATACTTTGTATCTACGAAACGTGATATTTTCTCTGCATTTCGGCAGAATGTGATGTCCATCACATAGTAGGAGGACAAAAGACAAGCAGCAGCGCATGTGATATGGCAGAACACCTTTCACGAGATCTAATCCGTCCCTAAGATTTTCGAATAAAAGATAGTCGAAAATGTTTCATACTGATGATGAGGAGGAGGAGGAGAGAAGGAAAGGAGTAGGGGAGGAGGTGAGGAGGACGGTAGGAGGAGAGGAGAAGAGGAGGGTACGGAGAAGGAGGTTCATACCTCCACTCCGTACCCTCCGCTCCTCCTCAGGAGCTATGCTCTAACTCGCATTAGAGAAATTTGTAAACGTCTTTCATTTTTGCATTGCTACAAAAGCAATTCAGGTGCAATTTTTCGCTGCTACAGACAACGTCGGCTTTGATTCATAGGACAGTTAATGCTTTTGCATTAAACTTCACTTGCACATATAGGGTAGTATAGCGCCAGTTCATACAAATCAAAACAACTTTGCTGGCGGCTTTGTGCCCAGGGCAGCCGCGGCCACCGATACGCAGAATCGTCGACACGTGCGCTACCCCTTGCAGCTGGAAACCAACCTGACACAACCGAACACCTAAATACTGATTGGACGGACATTTTGCATACCTTCAGGCTTCCAATCTTTGCGAGAAGTCTCAAAAGTTATCTTTTGTCACCCAATCTGACACGTTTCGGACATCAAGTGATCAAGCTTCAACGGTTTCAACGTTCGAACCGCTTCCACTGCTTCCACTTCGAGCGTAACTTCAACCAAATGCTTCTACGTTTCAAACTTTAACCGCTTCAAATGATTCAGTTTCTTCAACTTGAAAGCGCTTCTCGATTAGTCATCTTTTTCGTTTATTTGTTTGAATTGTTAGCATATGATATTTTAGCCATATTAGTTATAGTTTAGAAATAAACTATAACAAATAAAAAAGAAAACAACCATGTTTCTTACAACGATTCTTGGGTGAGTGTAGGGTCGAGTCTTCGATCGAGTGAAATCGAGTAACGGGAGTGCGACTGGTGTCCGCTGTCACGTGTTCAAATCTCGCGAACGCCCTGCGCTCCACTCGCTTCTCTTTTGATGGCACGTTTGCTACGAGCAACCGAGAGATAAGGTTATGAAGAACCTTCTCTAACGAAAGAGTTCTTCATCGCCCACTTGCCTTTCTAGTGCGCCAGAACACGACAGTGTTTGATGCGAAATCGTTCTTCACAAGCTGAAAGAGTTCTTGGGACGTCACAGGACCTTTAATTAACAGATTTTTTTTCAGAGTTTGTATGAAGTGTATAGTTTCGTGGAGTTTGAATAAAACGCGACGACAAAGCAGTCATTCTAATTCCGTCTTATGTGTGCGGTTCAACATCCATTGTCGTTCCCAAACGAACGACACACGGAGTCGGGATCTCCAATCGCTCTGCACCATAACTGATCTCCCGCCCCCAGAACCGCAGAGGTAGGTGAGCACGCTACTCAAAATTAAAAGAAGATCAAGCGGCGGATGGAACTTTTACTTTCTGGTAACATAGCCCAAGGAACTCCGCAGCCAGCAACAGGAAGCCGCACGTCGCAGGACAAGAGGCCATTGAGGTATTCAATACCCTCGGTCTGTTAGCAGAAAAGACCAAGAATTATGATGTTCGGTTGTGGAGATTCTAAGCCTACTGCCTTCCGAGATGCAATGAGACGATCGAGCGCTACGTGTCTCGGACCTAGCGACTAGAAGAAGGTGAAGCTTTCGAGCATTTTTCCTACGAAATCCTGTCTGAAAGCGACAACTTGTGGATTCGGCGATCTAAATGCGTCGATGAGGCGGGATCGATTGTGTACAGAACGTCAAGTACAAGCTTCGAGAGAAACTCCTCCGAAACAAGAATCTGAAGTTAGAAATAGCAATAGAATGCTGCAAGGCTAAAAAACAGCTAATGGCCACAACAAATTATAGAACGACGTCGCACCTAAAGGGTTGAGCAACGACACTGCCAAGGTAGAAAGCACAAAGAAAGTCAAAGAGAAGCACGTAGGCCACTGGAAATATCTTTCCTGCAACCAAGCCCACCCGCCACGGCAATGTCCAGACTACAGAACGACATGCTCGGAGGGCACGAAGAGAAATCATTGTGCAGTGCCGTGCAAGACTAAGCAGGCCTGGCGTACATGACGTCCAAGAAACCAGAGGGTCCAACAGCGATTTTGATGTTTTCGAAATTTTGTCAACTACCAGCATACGATCACAAGTCAGCCGAGTACTGGACTATCACTAACCACGATAGAAGGGTAGCAGGTAGAGATTAAAGTAAACACCGGTGCACAGGCCAACCTGCTGCCGCGCACATTAGTTATGAAGCTCAAAGATAAGCAGCGGCTTCAAACACCGGCCGCAACTCTTCACTGGTGCAAAGGTGGCATCGTTCAATATAGGGAATAGTCCGGTTGTCGTTACCTCTCAGTAACAAACAAGGACTTGGATTTCTTTTTTTAGTTAAAAAGGGGCGGAAGTTATCATGGGCCTGAAGGCATGGAAGTAATTTGACCTCGGCAACAGGGCCAACACTATGAATTATGAGAACCAGCAGCGCCAGCAAGTACAGCGCGAGTTCCCGGGTCTCTTGCGTGGTCTCGGTTGGACAAAAAAGCCTACAAAATGGCTCCTCCTGAAGACTTCAAGCCTGTAGTAAAGCCAGCGTGCCGTGTCGGTCATGCACCTAGAGCGCTTCTGATGACATAACTGGATCGAATGGAGACTGCAGGTCTCATCGTGAAGTCACGAGAACGTTCCGACTGGGAATGTTCCTTGGTGATACTAGGCAAGAAAACCACAAGCTAATAAAGTCACGAATATGTACATTAAGCACCGCTTTCAGTCGCTACAGTTTAATTACACTTCCCTTTGGGCTTGCTTCAGCTCCAGATGTTTTGATGCCTTCCAGGCGTCCCGGTTTCAGTTGATGACGTCATGACTTGGGGTCCAACACAGGAAGAACAAGACAAACGCTTGCGTGCCCGCTCTAT